>JAQQZZ010118688.1:0-14747 GCA_030265115.1 Mopalia vespertina | reverse complement strand
GAATTGTCACGGTCGGGTTTTTTCGAGAACCTGTACGGAAATACACGAGGAGAACAATAGCGAGTGGCACATTTTTTGTGGATTGGGCTTTGCTTCTAATCCCCCTATACTATATCCCAGGTTATTCGCAGTAGTTCCCATGATTTAATTATATCATTTATGTAGATACGGAAAAGTAGCGGCCCAAGTATGGAACCCTGGGAAACACAACCAATACTAGTTTGTGGGGATGATTGTCATGATTGTTAATAACATATTCTTCACAGTTAGATAATTAACTGTGGAACCAATGTCGGTGCAGTTTATCTAGGGTTTGACAGAACTGATCTCTGCTAATGTTCCGCAAATATGCGCCACTAAATTGCCGGAAAGATAACAAAAGCGCGTTGCGGAAAGTCGGGAGGAAGAATCCTGTTGCCACGGTGCTCGGGGACTCAAGCTTCAACAGGAAGCCAAATTGTTTGTGATGTTGTAGTATTGCGTCTTGCTGTTTTCCTGTATTGTCTTTTCGTGTTGTCCGTTGTGCCGAGAATGGCGTCCTTCTTCCATTTGGATGGTGCAATGTTATAGAATGAAATAGCCATAGAATAAAGAGGTTAAACCCCAACCAGCCAACCAATCAACCACACCAATACACCAATTGCGTCTTAAACTCTTGGATTGTGCCCTGAAGATAGCATTTCATACAGTTACAATGATCTTTAATATTATCCAATCTTCCTAGTTATTTTTTTTTCTAAACTTTATTGACCTTATAAATACGTGGTAAGCACAATGGCTTATAACACGTACAACAATGATGGAACATGTATGGTTAAGATGTAAAATATTTACACCGACACAGTATAAGCAAATAATAGCATGAACACGAAGCTGGACATTGAATAATAGGGTGAACACGATTGTAATATATGACAATATAAAAAAAATTAATGAATAAAAAAAAATAAAAAAAAAATAATAACAAATAATTAAAAAAATAAAGTAATAGATAAATAACAGGTATAAGTTTTAAGTTGCCCGCGTAAAAATATACCTCTGGTGTTCATAATGTTGAATGAATAGTGGTCGCCTGTAATCGGGTAGTTATTTAGTTAGGATGGGTGATTTACACACATTACCCATGACACCAGTTAACGTCTATTAATAAAGCTGGGAACAATAAACATAAAAGCGTACAGTGATACAGAGAAAATGAGATTTGATATACATTGGATATTACAAATGTCACAAAAGCTACAGCTATCCATCTAATACTGTTTACTGGATAATGTTTGGCAATTTACATATCGTCTGTGAGTGTACAGGTGTACTTATATAGGTCTACACAAAAAAGAAAACTCACAAAAATGTACATTTTTTTATTATTTTTTATTCAATCCTTTACAAGAATGGAAGTGGTGTATAATGTAGAGGGAGCGTGAGTTCCATTGTGCTTTATAAGCTGTAACAAAAGATTTAATTCATATTAGCCATATTATAAATCGCCATGCATATGTGGTAGTTGTAATTTTATCTATAATTCTTATCTATAATATGTCAGGTTCCTTTTGAATGACTCCTTTTATACAAAACTTCTGTTTCAACGCTCAACAAAGCCAAACAAAACAAATCGGTGTGTCTTTTTAAATGCAAATATATAGCTTTTGAATGAGTGAATCCGAAATAGGACCTGTATGTCACGTCAGGTGATTTGCAATACTTCACCTAATTCGACTCCTTCTATTGACATGAAGGAATCACACAATGTTGCTCCGGAAAACGCAAGGAAGTTCTTACAAGGCTTATGCCTAGGTTTCCCTCGTATTTAAGTACGGCAAATTGAGAAGTCCCCCGTCATATGAGTGAGTTAACCCTGATGCATGACGTTAAACCCCAAGGAAACAAAGATTCAAAGAATCAATAGCGTTTGATAAATAAAACGGCAAAAATGTCTGTATGGATGCAAACTTCTTGTTTTATTTGACGCAATTTTTCAATGTCTATTCTCATATTGTTCTCATGTATGTTAGAAATATGCACATATCATTGTGAACACTGTCAGAATAAAAATTGAAACGTTGCGCCTAAAAACATCAGCAGTTGAAATCCATACAGTCATTGTTTGCCTAGGAGTTAATAGCTCTTATTAACCAGATCGGTATTCATAAAGCTACGTAAGTATTTCTTAAAGTTAAGAAAAACTTAGCGAATTTTCAAACATCATTTTAAATACATAAACACCATTTTGCTTAATTTTGTATGATCTAATAGAAAGATGATAAGTGAAATTTATCAAATGTTATCTTAATTATTTCACACTGCGCTTTTTTATGATCAAATAAAATGCTGAAATTTGGCTAAATATTTCTTAACTTTAAGAAATACTTAAATAGATTTATGAATACGGGCCCTGAACAATAGCAGACAAATATAGACAAGAATTCGACACAAAAGTGTTAAACGGTATGTTTACTCTGAAGTTGTTCGTAACCTTATCTGGTTCAGGTTATCAGTCTCCCGTGAACAGGAAGTACTGTTTTCACTCAGGATATGTCTTAATTAAAATATGCATGGTGGATAATGTTACTTACGGGACATAATACGGGCAACACCCTCCAAGAAGTATCACTCCCGTCATTTGGCTGATAGCTCGAACGGCACTGCAAAGGTGAAGCATGCTCACATTTGACAACATGTTCGTTTTCCCGGGTTCGATTCCCGGACGGGTTTCAACGTGCAACATTTTCTGAACTGGAATCGGTTCATACTAAGGAAGTGTTATCCCAAAATAACGCAAAAAACAAGTTCGTTTGTTTGATAGGGGTTTTGCACTGTACTTACGGTTATTTCACTCACAAAACGGCGTACCAGCCCAACGGGTGAACAAATTCACCATCGACGCAACTGACAACAAATAAATAGAAGAAGGGACAAATACAGGACAATCACAGGACGAAATACAAATCCATCACAAACAGATTGACTTCATGCCCCACCTTAGCTCTGAGAGCGCCCTCAGGGAGCTCCCTCCAACCACCCGCCTTTTGTCAGCCTGTCAACAGCCTACATGTATTTTATTCCAAATCAGGTTGTTGTTTGTTTTGCCATATAAATAATTTAAATTTAACCGTCAGAAGTTTGAGGCTGGTCGTTTAATTCGCTGCAGAAATGTTCTGATTCAAAATGAGTCACAAAAGATTGATTGATGGATTGGTGGATTGGTGTTTAAAACCGTGCTTAAGGGTATTTCACTTATATGACAACGGTGTATTCCAGCAATAAGTAATGACACTAGCGCAACCGAAAAATGTTAGGTTTATTTTTCTGTTGGAAATTTTGTTTCCATCCAGTGCTAAGTAAATACACCATTGCTACTTTCCAACAAACTGCCGTTAACCAGAGGGCTAGTTGCAAAAGAACGTCGCCATATAAACCAACAGGTACTAAAGAATCATGTTACAGAGACCAATGTCATAGTTTAATTAAAACACGAAATCCTGGACAACTCCACATAACATTTGCCTTAACAATTTTTCGATCCTCATGCGAGAGTATTTCTTAAGTGAATAGCGTATAGAATGAATAGATATACACGTGCGAAAAACTCCGACATACGGTCAAATGGATTGTAAAGGTAAATGTTTACGTGGAGTAGATCATGTTTGTATTCACTTGGGAAATGGCCCGGCATGAGTGCCGGGAGCATGTTAAGGTAAATGTTTACGTGGTTAAGATCATGTTTGTATTCACTTGAAAAAGGGTCCCGCATGACATCCGAGAGCTTGTTAAGTAAATACTTACGTGGAGTAGGTCATGTTTGTATTCACTTGGGGAAGGTCTCGGCATGAGAGCCAAAATCTTCTTAAAGTATTTTTTACGTGTTATAATTAATTTAATACAACCACGTATGATTTTTAGGCAATATATCAATATCAGTTTCTGTAACCAAAGGTCTTTGGGGTACTTTTATATGTATGATTAACATTTAAAAACAAATATTAAAGACATTTTAGTAAATAGTTACAAGCAGTATTCGGCTTCTGACACTCCAGCGTTCAAAGGATTGCATCCACATTCCAGGATTCGTGGATCACTCGAAGAGTCGCACAGAGTTGTCGGTACTTGACACCAGGCTGCTGGTAGAACCACCAATAACAGTAAAATATATCTCATTCTGAAATAGAGATTCATACAATAACTTTTCATTCATTTATTTAGTATTTTTATTTTTTAATTTAACATAATTTATTCATACCTCTGTACACATTTAATCTTATTTAATGTGTTCATGTCCTTTAATATATTTTATATTCGTGTTTCTAAGTTTTATTTTGAAGCGATAGGCAGCTAAAGACTGAACGTATGCCAAGCTCAACCTGTTTGTCTTTATGTTCTAGTTGCAGCAAACTGACCGTATTTACGACTTGTAAAATAGTGTAAAATGGTATTATATGGCATAAGATTACTTATATTACTTTCAATTTGGCTGATGCGCCATAGGACTAAAATTAAAAAATGACTTTTACAAATTGGTTTTAAGTTTGTTTTTTGGTATATTGGGTCGAAGTGTTATACTACCGTTATTTGATCAGCTTTGGTGAGAGAAGAATGCCGATTGTGTTATTCGGCAGTGTTTACATTCTGAAGTTGACCTCGGATGACTACTCTCATCTTTTTTGGTCCGTATGTAAACCATCGCCCCGGTCACCAGATGTCTAGCTTTGCATTGTGAACTTGGGAAAGGTTGATTAAGGTAACAGGAGAGTTGTGCCTAACGAAAGGTTGGCTTATGGAAAGATAAGTGTGGTATGTGGCCATACACATACACAATTGAATATCGGAGTTAAATGTTCAGCCATTTCGATCATTTTGGGGATTACACCTGATAGCCAGATTTGTGCTTGCTACTTTTTTTACAACCCGTCTAGTTTCCAATCGGCTGAACCTCGAAATAGTCTCCTTACTGTGTTCCCCCAGCCGTGTTATATGTATGCAACAAAATCGTAAATTTTGCTCTCCGGAAGCCTTTTTACCAGCGTATGGATACATGATTCCCCACACTTAAATACATCAAATTCCACATGGCTTTAGAATAGACCAATTTAGTTCAGCAGTACATTTAGTTCTGAACCCTAAAACAGTGACAAAACAATGCGGACCACGTCTATTTAGTTGACTTGAAAACTGCATGTAATAATGGCAATGATCCTTTGACGTCGAGATCCTTTGATGTAGGTATATGTACCTTTGAGGACTTCGGAGTGATCTACTTTCTACACCCAAAACATCGTACTGGAAAGGGAAAGTTACGCTTTCCGATGGTACTCACGGATTTCTTAAAGTGTGCATCGCTTTACAGACATTGTTGATTCTTTTGTTGATTTCTTTGTCTCACTTTTTTAAAAGTAATTGGGCATCATATCAAACCCAAAACATAAATATAAAATTACTAATAAATCAATTTAGTCCATGTCAACATATTTATGAACGTTTATTTGATAATGAACTAATTAATTTTGAAATCTACAAAATCATGTTTTTTTAAATTAATATATTGGTAATGAATCACACAGTTTTCGGGTGTCGATTTGATGGACGAAATATTTCGAAAATATTTGTTTACAATACGTTTTTCTAACGTTGAAACAAATCGTACGAATAATGCGCTTCCTGCAATTGAAACGTAAATGCAAACTCCTTTCATATTGTATTAGTAACATCTGTATCTTCATATCGCCTTGAATACACACTGACTGATGTCTTTGTACTTGTTCGTGGTTAAAATAAAAAAAATGCTCTTACGAAAGTGAATTCAACAGTCTGTATGTCCACTGAAGAGTTTAACATAGTTATGATACCTTCCGATTAGGATATATTTAATGCTGAAATGTTGAGTCAAAATGAAGTTATCTTTTATCAAAATGTACTATTTGTATATTACGTGGATCCAAAGTACAACATGTTTCATTGCGTTAAATGTGTAGCTGTCTATCACTCTGACAACGGATTGAACGGTTCGAAATAAGGGGCAAATATACAAGACACTGCTAAAGAAACCGTGGGAATTCATGTTTAACATTTTATAGTAGATAAAATGACTTAAATTATGAATTAAAATTCTAACGTATAGTACGGCGTAAAACACCAATCAATCAAACAAACAAACAAATAAATAACTGAAAACGCAATTTAGTTTTTAAATTTACCTGAAACTTGTCCGCTCGAAAGCAATGGGTTCTTGCTGCAGGACTGCTGGTACTTTGACCGGAGCAGCATCTCGATGTTTTAATATAGAAATAGTTCTTCTTACCTGGACTACATTTCCATAGATATGACAAATGTAGATATGAACATCAAAGGTTAATAAGTGATAGCCTACGAAGGATGCATTAGAAACAAATAGATAAGTATAGACGATTGTGGTCCAGATATCATTATAGCCTACAGTTAATTACATTTCCATTCAAGTCTTTATTGCAAGAGCAGTCCATATGGCTCCTCTCCGAATCTAAGTACAATGTGTTAGAAATATATAATTGTCTATCAACTCTATCAACAAAACTTAAAACAGATTTTGTCAACATATAAATTACTATTAAAGACTGTGAAATGGTTTCATGTAAAATATAATATACAGTTAAAAATGCATCCATTCTTATTGTCTTCAATGCGCTATCTTCCATCAACAAGCCTCATAGTGAGGAGGCTTCTCACACATAGCATGCTGCTGCAATCGGTTTGTTTGGAGCACAGCACTGCTTTAATACTTTATAAGCAATTGAGGAAGTTTAATTTTCCAACATAGCAAAACAGCTCGTTTACCTTTATTTTTGTTAGTTTTGGTTTAGTTCATTCACCAAAAAGAACAAAATATAAATGTAATATTATTACAATACAATTATCACTAGAGGTAAATTTGGCTTGAATAAAGTAAATGGACTATTTTTTAATTTGTTTTCATACCACGCTGAAAACAATTGACTATTGCTATATATTGCAGATTGGTAAATACAAATATAGAATTAAATTAACTGTAGAATAAATATAATTACATTGCAAATACTGCTAAACAGGCAAAATACTAAACAGCAATATTTGATTTTAAAAATTTGGAATTTCGATAATTTTTGATTATCTAAGAAAAGTTAAAAAATGTTCTTTTACTTTAGATTTAAATAACAATAAAGGTATTATAGTCATGGTTTAATGAGGGACTACATCCCTTTAATAGTGGCATCATGTTTATTAAAAACAGTTGTATGCATGGGTTCAGATTTATTAGCCTAGTTGTGTGTGTATGTATGTCGGGTTGTCTGCATGACTGTTCTTGTACATTTCTCTGTAATACTAATAATAGTAATAGTAATAAAACGATTATACAAAACATTTTGCACAAAGATTAAAGTAGTTTATTTGTATGCTTCATTGGGGTTTACCGCCGTGCTTATGGTTATTTGTCTCATATGACGGCGTGCCAACCCAGGTGGCGAAAATCATAGTGGAAACCATTGCCACCAAACAGACAACACAGGACAAAAATCAAGGCAACCACAGGACTTAACACAAAAACTGGTGTCGAATGTTGTTAGAGTGCACCCTTGTCGTGTAAGTGAAATACTCTTGAGCACAACAGAGATCTATCAATCTATCAATCAATAAATGTATTAAACCCAAATCATTTTTTGAAAATTTTAGAAAAATTCTCAACATTGAGTTTACTGGGAAGCCACAAAATCAACTGTCAAAAATCAGATTACTAAACGAACCCATTTGTATAAAAAAAAATTAAATCCATACTCACCCATGACCAAGAACCCTGTATAATAAATAAGTACTTACGGTTCGTTCATTCTATCCACAGACTGAACAGTCGACGCCTTTTGAAGATCGCAGTATCTCAGACTCCGGAGAAGTTTACCATAAGTGGAGACAAGGCAAGATTAAAACAGAGCGGATTCGTTGGCTAGCGATCTTCACAGAGAGTGTTCATGGATATTTCTTATAGCTCATATGGGATATGTGGATACTTTATAACATAATATTTGTTAAGATATGACTTGTGGCAGACCACCAGCCATGTTAATCGTTGCTTTATAGCATGGTTATATTAAACCATTATGTTATAATGTCAGTTTAAAATTCAAAACCATCTGTGTTGGCTTGTTCTTTATTGTTGATGTCATGTCACTGGATTACCCTTAAGCACTATGTTAACCAAGACCAAATATGGACACATATATTAAAACCTACTGCCAGCTTTCGAAGACTGTTTAGAATAAATATTTCTAAACAGTAAACAAATTGGCACAGTGATGTGGATTAATTTAAACCGATGAATCTGTTCATGTTCCAGATAAACTGCCAGAGACAATTTCCAAATAGATCTTATTGTCGAGCTGTTATGTGTAACCTACAGACTATTCGACTGTTTAGAATATATAAATACATGTGACAACATTCCAAAAACATAAAACACCATATATTACCCAATAGTAACAGTTACCTTAAAATAAAATAAATTATTATAATTTGTATTGTTTATTTACATTTTAATTGTATATTATTTGTCCTGATAAAGAGACAATCGGAAATGACATAAACAATCAATACATTGACTATGCTGTTGTTGGCTCTTTTTTTTAAAATATGATCACCTCCTGGATGACATGAAAGTGTCATACGGTTCATAACTCTATATCTTGACATACATTTAAAATCGGGAATGTAATGGGAATTCATATTTCTGGATTAGGGTTTATACACCTAAGCTTAAAACTAACCCTACACCTAACACTAAACCTTACCCTAATCCCAACCCTAACCCAAACCTGACATAAATTTTACGTGTAATCCTGACGGATTGATGCAAATCACTAGGATCAAGTTTGTATAAGTTTGCTCAGTTTTTTTATCGCTTTATCAAAACTGTGGTAGTTGTCAAGAAATCTTTTTCGAAGACGTTATTAAAAACTCAAACTACATTATATGCAAATTATTTAATCCCAGTAAGATATTATATATAATGAACAAGTATTTAATTAAATTTACTTTCAAAGCTATATACCGGTACATGAAAAGATCGGGTAATATTTCAGTGAACCCAAGGACATCGTTCCAGCTGATAAATATATTAAGTTAACCGATTGAGAATATGCATTATAAGCTAGCACCATACATTGGTTTAACTGGTGAATATTTTTTATCGGGCGATTCATACAACACAGTAGTGAATGGATTCACACTGAGCTGTAGAAACAGATTTCATATAAGCTAGCACCATACATTGGTTAAACAGGTGAATATTTTTATCGGTCGATTCATACAACACAGTAGTGAATGGATTCACAATGAGCTGTAGAAACAGATTTCATATAAGCTAGCACCATACATTGGTTAAACAGGTGAATATTTTTATTGGCCGATTCAAACAACACAGCAATGAATATTTTCACAATGAGCTGTAGAAACAGATTTTCCAGCGTTATAATTTCAAGAATTTCAAAGATTCGTCCAATCATTCGAATAGTTCGGATCCACGGTGACCTGACTTGTAAATGTTTAGAAGTTAAAAAAATATTTTGTTTTTATTAAGAGTGGGACAGGCATTTAATGGAATATAGGCCTATCAACCAATTTACAAAAAAAACGGATCAGTCCCCAAGTTATGATTACCAAATATCAAACAAGCTCTGAAACACCAAAAACAGAAATTTCTTCTGATGGCAATTCCAAAGGGTTGAGAGGGAGATTCATGTTGCCCTTGTGCACTCGGAGCTAAGGGGCTACGAGACGCATGGGATGTATGTGTAATGTGTTTTGTTGTTGTCCTGTCTTGTCCGTTGTCTGAGGCGTCGAGGGGGGTTTCTTTCAGCCATTGCGGTGGCATGCCGTGATGTGAGTGATAATATATAGTACAGCGTAAACCAACATTCCTTATCTTCTTCTTTACTGCAGGAACGAGCTTTAAAGCTCATCTCCTTTCAGTACACATACATTTGCAAACAATTTTACAGATTTAAATACACACATAGGTTGACGGTAGCTTTAATAAATAACAATTATTGTCATATCTAAGACAAAATACTTGTTGTCTCAATTCTAAAGCTCATCAGATAAAAGTAGAGGCTGGTGTAAGCTTCTCAGAGGAACTAGGCAATAATAAACATTTGAATTTGTGTAAGTTAGGCCAAGTATAAAAATATTGTTTTATGTAAAACAAATTTAAGTCTGAATAGAGAAGGCAACACAATAGGAAATGATACTCATTTTCAACCACTTTAGAGCTACACAATTTGCATAACCGATCTGATTTAGGCACATTTGTATATCTACCGGTTTCTATTGCTAAACAATGGTAACCACACCTGAACCGTATTAAAGTAACAGCATGTTTGGATTTTACAGTGCTCAAGATATCGGATAGATTACCGTCAGAAAAGTAGGCGTAGATGTAAAATTAATTTACACAAAAAGTTTAAAATCCGATATTTACATTCATTTAATAGGTATATATTGAGCTCACTGTACACAAGAAAATTTGGAGCATGTTTTGGTAATCCCATAACGTATTTTACAATATCCATTATGTACCGATTCGATGTCGGATAAATTACTGAACCACCAAATTTCACATTCGTATAGCAGAATTGGCTTAACAATAGCATCTAAAATGTATAATTTTGCTTTAAGATCCAGATCTAGATAGTAAAATCTTTTCTTAAGAACAAAAATAGATTTTTTTTTGTCTTTTCAAGCAACATTTTCTTGGCATGGTTTATATTTAAATTATAATAAAGACAAATCCCTAAATAAAACAATTGGTCTACAATATCACTTGTGTCCCCTTTGTACAGCCAGTCAACCTTTATATTTCGCAGCACCAAAAACCACTCTTTTGTTTTTAATGTGTTAACTCTAAAATTCCATTGTCACAATAGTTACCAAATTTGTCAACCAGGTTTTGCAGACCATTAGAAGCAGGTGAAAATAGGACTGTATCGTCTGCAAACAACAGGATAAACAATTGTAATTCGGTCAAAATATTATTTACATCATATCCGTTGTTTAACTCCAGTATACATCGTTTATATACAACGAAAAAATTATAGGTGACAACGGCTTACCTTGTTTTAAACTAATTTGCATATCAAAGAAGGAATAAAATTCGCCATTTGCTCTGACACAACATTTAACAGAATCATAAATACTTTTTTATGGCTTTGAATAACCGACTGTTACAGCCATATGCTTATAGTTTATCAAACAAGAAAGACCTATCTACTGTATCCAATGCTTTCTCTAAGTCTACAAAAGCACAATATAATTTATTTCTGTTCCTAATAGAAAGGTTAATCATACTGTAAAGAATAAAAACACAGTCTACTGTACTTCTACCTTTCCTTGTGATCTGATAAAATGTTATTTTCTTCAGCCCAAGTGGTTAATCTGGTATTTAAAATGGATGAAAAGAAGTTAGCAAATGTACTGATTAAAGCTATACCTTTGTTACGTTTTAAACAATTAATGGCTGTGGAGACCTCCGCCTCCGTAATAGGGTTATCTGATACCTGGGGTAATTCAGATCTATTGATATCCGAATCACTCTGGCGTTGGCCATTATACCCTTGGGATAATGTCTTAAAATGTAATATCTTAACTAGCTACGTCTTTATTATATATTATTTTATTTACACTTTCCCCAAAATTTACATGGATTTGTTTTTGCCTGTTGTTTTAGTTGACGTCTCTTTATTTCTGAAAACATCCGTTTTGCCCTTCTTTAACATTTGTTATATTCAGATCTAGCTTTAACTACAGTTTCATTATTATTCACATGATTATTCATTTCTATGTTTATTTCTCTCTTATCGATACTTAGTTTTCGAAACTCTAAACGTTGTATCAAACCATTTAGCCTTTGTCCGATCAATGGAGATTTTCTTTGAAAAATTATCTGGTCTAAACCTTTTTCCCATTTATTTCTACAGCACAAACATAAGTTATTTTCGTCAAATTTGATATTATATCTATGTCACAATTATCATTATCTATATCAGTAATACAAGACTCTAATGTCTCTTGCTTATTTGTTAACACCTCTATTTTCTTAGTCGTGTAAAAGTCTTGCCCAATAAATTCATACGTCGATGGCCTCGCACGATATACGAGAGTTGTCTTAGTCGTGTAAAAGTCTTGCCCAATAAATTCATACGTCGATGGCCTCGCACGATAAACGAGAGTTGTCTTAGTCGTGAAAAAGTCTTGCCAAATAAATTCATACGTCGATGGCCTGGCACGATATACGAGAGTTGTCTTAGTCGTGTACAAGTCTTGCCAAATAAATTCATACGTCGATGGCCTCGCACAATATACAGGAGTTATTTAAGTCTCACCCACTAGAGAATCCCTCGGGAGAAAACGATGAGGCATCAACGCTCTATGTTATTGAGGTATGACGACAACGAGTTCAATCAAATAACAAATGTTGTTGGGGCTGAACTTTTCTGAACTCGTAATCACTGTCATAGAAGTATATCGAGCTGAGTTTCGTGTCCGCATTGCAATTTTAAACACTTGATCTTATTATATCATTCTTAGAATCCATCACTTGTATATGTATCGTGGTTACCATGTGACAGTTACGTCGAGGGTGGTCATTTACCAAAGAAACAAACAAATCCCGCCTTAATCTATCATTCTGGAAGGAAAACTGTGCGCATGTCTTCAAGACGACCACTATGGTGTGGTGGTATATTTGTTTTATGTATTTGATGAAGCTCAAACTTTCCGATGATTCTTTTTTTTGTTTAATCTAATGAATATTCGACTTTAGAGCCAAGCGAAAACATGTACACATTGATATATTACTTTTTACTTATATTACAATTACTTCGTATAAGGAGATGACGTTAAAATAAGAATAGCACTTTAATATGTAGATAACATTATCATGAATAGCGAGAAGTCTCGAATCGGGAAAATAATCTATAATGGAAATAGAAGCCTTTTTATGTTTAACGCGCTTTTTTATTTTCAAATCCTTTGGAAAGTTTAAGCCATTAACAATGTATGTGAGCTAAGAGATAAGATATTGATATGTTCACGGAGGAAGTGTATCAAAGAATTTATTGAAAAGTTGCATTATATATGCAAATTCTGTCATCTTTTGAATGCGGTTCTTAGTACCATTTTCCAATTTTTGAAAAAAATGTATCATTATGACAGCTAAAATGGCTCGTATGTTAATTTTTATGACAACGTAACAGATTCTTGGAGTATATAAAACTGTTCCTAATATAGGAGTATCATTTCAGTCTTTGGTCGGAAGGACGACGATCACAACTCATACAGGTAGGTGCTTTCTAAAACTGTTTAAGAGATTTTACAAGAGAAATAAACTAAACTGTTAACATATTTCAACAAATACAGACTCATATCTATATATTTCTAAAAAGAAGTACCATTCATTGGCACAGGGAGGTTGATTAGTTAAAGTCGAAGAATCAATTCATGTTCTAGATAATCTCCCAGAGGCAAGTTTTTAAATTGATCTTAATCTCGAGTTGTTATGGGTAACCGGCATACATCTCGAGAGAAGGTAATACCGCATATATATGGTATATAAATTAGTGATAAATAACAAAACATTCGGTATGGGATTGGAATAAATCAGTCTTCAAACTGGTATTTCAGAGATATATCTATAAAAAAATATATAATTCCTTTGACGAAGACAATGACACTCTTTACATTCTGGTTATTTTATAATTAGTCTATGAAGGCTTCCGTGGCGCAATGATCTCGATAGCACTCTGTTTAGATTGTATGCTTGCGAACAACACCCCAGCTCGTCCCTGGGGTTGTGGATTGGGTTCATGGATCGGTTAGGATGTCGGCAAAATTAAATACATTTATATACAGCAACATCAATTGTATATTACATTTGAATAAAATAAGTTACAATCATCATACAATAAATAATCAGACAAAATATGTCAATATTATTTAAGGTGCTAAGCTTTTCCATAAATAATATGAAAATAATCATAAACGCGGTCTTTAACTTTATATGCGTATTCTTAAGCCGTATGAAATTCGCTAGGTTGATTAATGGATCGTGTCCAATATCGTACAGTTTTAGGGCATATTCGTACAACTATCACGGTCGAGTGTATCACAGTAACGATAATCTCAAATTGTAAAAGATTAAATGATCTCTTTAAACTAAAAAACGGTAAAATGATTTTTCTAAAATCACGTTAGTTTTTGCACAAATTGATCAAATAAAAATAAAAATCAGGCCTTAAAAATGATTTGCTGAATATCTTCAAATCGAAAATCAAAATAATAAAACTACATGACGATTTTTTAGATAATGACTTAAAGATTGTGTGTGTTAAATTTCAAAGACTTAGAGCAAACAGCTTACGAGAAATAAACGATTGAAACGTTAAAAATCAAGAAAATTGAAATGGCGAAAACAGCTTAAACGTGTGTAAAGAGTGAACTCAGGATTGTTTTTAGATTATTCCCAATAAATTTTAAAAAAATGTTTATTAATTGAAACAAAAGGCTAGAGAGAGTTTTACCTAGTGCAATCATTGTTTGAATACACTGTAAATCCAAACGTTTAGGTTTTAAACGCATTGTTTGAATACACTGTAAATCCAAACGTTTAGGTTTTAAACGCATTGTTTGAATACACTGTAAATCCAAACGTTTAGGTTTTAAACGCATTGTTTGAATACACTGTAAATCCAAACGTT
>JAQQZZ010118677.1:0-14748 GCA_030265115.1 Mopalia vespertina | reverse complement strand
GTAAGTCTGGGTTTTGGTAAAAAAAAGTGCGTCTTGTACATGGGTATATACGGTAAATAATAATACAATGGATAAATAGCTGCCCTGTGGGAAGTATGTTTTGCTTTTCTGTTGGAAAAGTCGACTGACTGCACCAATGTATGTGTGTACTTCATTTTTACAACAGGGCTGAGTATCAAAAGATTACCCAGGGATGAAAACCCATTGTCACTAAAAAATGTATTTTGGCGTTAATACAGCTTTGAAAAAGTGGTCACGGAGGTTTGACTCTGGGGTATGGTTCTGTTCCTGCTCACTTGTGTAAGGACTGCACATGGACACACGTCAGTGGTTCATAGAAGTCCAGTTTAACTACATTAACCCTTAATGGATAGTTAAGCTGGAGAATAAACTCAATTTAAGACAACATTCTAACGCATCATTTTAAATAAAAAATAAATTCACATTCCACTTCTGATGTTTAAGTATGATAAAAATAAATAGTTGGGCATTAAAAAATGGAAAATATTCAATATGGCACTAAAAGCAAATTAATTTTTTTCAGTAAGAAAAGTCAATATTTGGAGATGTATGAACCCTTACATGTATTTGTGAAAAACCTCTGATCAGGCCGTCAAACTCCAGGCGATTAAGCAACGGAATTAATAACCTTGTGAAATTGAGGAACCTTGCCCCAAGATCACCCAGATGTAATTTACTAATCCTACTCCAATTAACCGTTCCCAGGATCGAGTCCATCTGTCGACCGTCTGGTGTATGAGTGAGTCACACGATGTGGCTCCGGCAATCACAGGGGTAGTTTTTACAAGCTTTCCTCATGGTTTTCCATCGTAATTAGACAAGAAACAGTGTGAAGTGGACAATCCATCTTCATATAAGTGAAATACCCTTGAGTACCATGTTAAACCCCAAACAAACAAAGAAACAATCACCACAGTTAGTACACAACATGTACATGAATTACAGTTATTAAGTTCTTAATCACTGGCGGGAGGGAGCTTCATATTGCCCTGGTGCTTTCTGAGCTAAAGAGGAAGCGGATATGTTTGTGATGTCTTTGTATTGTCTTGTGAGTGTCATGTATTTGTCCTGTGATGTTTTTTTGTTGTTGCCAGTGGTGTCGGTGGTGATTTCCTTCAACCATTGGGCTGGCGTACCATCACATGAGTGAAATAACCTTAAGTTAAACCCCAATCAAACAAACAACAATCTCAATCACTGCAGCAGTATTATTACATGTATAGTATAAGACTACGTGTAGTGCTGTGAATAATTACACAATGTCACAATTAAGTTCATCTAAACTAACTCCATGATATCCTGAAGTAATGTACAGTTTATGTTCTCAAAACTACTGCAGGCAGTGGAGAGACTTTCTCATAGACCTGTTACTCTTTGGGTTATTCAATTTGATTAACTCACGTGAAGGATAAATGAAGCCATTACTTTGTGGTTTAATGGCCCATTAAACCAATTGCAATGATGATAAAATGATATTTTTTTTCATATTCAGAAAGAGAAGAAGTTATTGGAGACAAAGCGCCTTGATCTTGATGCCTGTAAAAACAAATTACGGAAAGCCAAGTCTCAAGCTACACAACAGCAGGTAAATTTATTTAATGAGAATTTAGTTAGAGCTAGTTGATATATTGATACCGTCATGATAAGCTACATGTACAACCAGTTTATTTGCTGATACTGTTACGATGAGCTACAACCAGTTTATTTACTCATGCCGTCATGATAAGCTACAACCAGTTTATTTACTCATGCCCTCATGATAAGCTACAACCAGCTTATTTACTCATGCCATCATGATCAGCTACAACCAGTGTATTTACTCATGCCGTCATGAGCTACAACCAGTGTATTTACATGTACTCATGCCATCATGATAAGCTACAACCAGTTTATTTACTCATGCCCTCACGATAAGCTACAACCAGCTTATTTACTCATGCCATCATGATCAGCTACAACCAGTGTATTTACATGTACTCATGCCATCATGATAAGCTACAACCGGTTTATTTACTCATGCCCTCATGATAAGCTACAACCAGCTTATTTACTCATGCCATCATGATCAGCTACAACCAGCTTATTTACTCATGCCATCATGATCAGCTACAACCAGTTTATTTACATGTACTCATGCCATCATGATCAGCTATAACCAGTTTATTTACTCATGCCATCATGATAAGCTACAACCAGTTTATTTACTCATGCCATCATGATAAGCTACAACCAGTGTATTTACTCATGCCATCATGATAAGCTACAACCAGTGTATTTACATGTACTCATGCCATCATGATCAGCTACAACCAGTGTATTTACTCATGCTGTCATGATAAGCTGCAACCAGTGTATTTACTCGTGCCATCATGATAAGCTACAACCAGTTTATTTACTTATGCCATCATGATAAGCTACAACCAGTTTATTTACTGATGCCGTCATGATAAGCTACAACCCGTGTATTTACTGATGCCATCATGATAAGCTACAACCAGTGTATTTACATGTACTCATGCCATCATGATCAGCTATAACCAGTGTATTTACTCATGCCATCATGATAAGCTGCAACCAGTGTATTTACTCGTGCCATCATGATAAGCTGCAACCAGTTTATTTACTGATGCTGTATAGTGTAATAATAATCTACAACCAAGTAAGTAAGTTGATGTACTGATATCAGTCATGATAAGTTAGCTTATTTACTGAGACTAATGATTAGTAAGAATATATGAACATCAAGTAAACAGAGACTGGTTTCTTTTGGCCTTAGGTCTTTGTCATAATAACATGTACATTGATATTGTTGAGATTAAATATAAGAGTAATGGTTTGGTTTTCAATAAACTAAAATCCATTTTGTCTTATGACCTTGTTGCCTACAGCTGTCAAACTGCAGATTGTTTTATAATTACTAAGTGCATCTGAAGAAGTAAATTTGACATTTTTGAAAGCTGATGTAAAAAACAAAAGTGGCTATCCAGACCTGCTTGCATGTACCTTGTGTATTTTTCAAGTATTTTCTACACATATTTTATGGTGAATACACAAACAGGCCAAGAAGGAGAAAACATGTGAAAGTGCTACACAAAGAGAAGATATTATAATACTCAATTCTGAAACCATGAAGGCAAAAATAACAGGAAAAGCAAAATAAAATTCTTGAAAAGAAATTAATAAAAGAAATAAATCCACATACATTTACTGTAATGTAAAAAAACTCTTAAAGGTGAGTAAATTCTTAAAAAGCTTTTTTTTAAAAGAAGAAAATACACACAGTGGTCAGAAAATCAGCCTAAAAAAGTACTTTTTGCACATCAATTTCAATCCAGGGAGGCAGATCTGACTATCCTTAAAAAGCTGCCATTTACTAACATGGCTATTAATTTGTTAAAAATTTTAATATTGTCAAAAATATACAAAGTTTCCATTAAAATTAAAGATATCAAAGCCACACAGTTCCAAATCAGAGCCAAAATAATCCATATTGAAGCTAAATTATTGAATATTGAAGCCAACAAATTTAATATTCATTCAACAATATTCAATTTAAAACCTTGTGTTCACAAAGAAGGGAATTCTAGATTATATATACCTCAAGCCGTGTGTAAAATCACAATCAGGACTTAAAAGTTTTATTCATGAACATTTTTGTGGTATCAGAGATTTCTGTTTGAAAACATGTGTGTGCATTGTGGTTGCACAATCGGACAGCTATCCCATTAAATTAGTGAGTGGATCGGTGCCAGCACTTCCAAGGCTTCAGGAGAGGATAAAAAATCAATATCAATTGACGATAACGGAAGGTTTAACCCACTTCTCTAGTCTCTGAATCCATGTTAACATGTCTCGGCCAACACTTCTTGATAACGTGTTGATAGCTGTTGGCATGTAACTTTCAGACAAGTGGGCAAACAGTGTATTTATATAACAGTCCTGTGTATCGGGTTCATATTACCCCGCATTAAGATTCATATACCACATGTACATCGTGTATTAGTTACATAATTTCATGATCAGTTCATGCAGTTTGATGTGGATTAAACTCAAAACTTTCAAAGAGGGTTTGTTTGAGGTTAAACATCGTACTTAAGATTATTCAACAAATATGAAACAGTGCCAACCCCATAACTGAGTGAAATAAAATCCACTTGATGTCATTGGAAAGGCCACTAACAATGACAAGAAAGGAATATCACAATGTGCAATACAAAAAAACAAAAACAAATTGAGTTTTTTTGCCACTTTAGCTGTGAGAGCACCGGGGCAACAGTATCAAAGCACCTCACATTGTTTAGTTGTGCTAGTGTCAATTATTGCTAAAATACACCGCCATTAAAGAAATGAAATATAATTGAGCATGGCGTAAAGCACCAATCATTCTATCAATCAGCTATCAGATAGAGGCTTACCTCAACATACCATAGCGGGTGGTTGGAGGGAGCTTCATGTTGACCTGGTGCTCTCAGACCTAAAGGGGAACAGGAAGCAAATCTGTTTGTGGTGTCTGTATGGTGTCCTGTTATTGTCCTGTCTTTGTCCTGTCTTGTCTTTGTTTGTTGCCAGTGTGTCGAGGGTGGTTTCCTTCATCCATTGGGCTGGCACGTCGTCATATAAGTGAAATACCCTTGAGTACATGTACGACGTTAAACCCCAATCAAACAAACAAGCAATCAACATATGATACCTTTGTCAGAAAAGACTCAACATGTATATTCATTCAATAGAATTAGTTTGCTCAAGCTGCATCAGTGACATTTCTGTTATTCTGACAACCATGTAAAACCAACTAATATGAAATAAAAAACACAAATTTGCATCTGGATGAAGACCAAATCCCAAATAAAGTAACAGAATTGTCAGGTGCAGCAGAAATGTTGTGATGTTTGGTTGACAGATTGCTGTGAAAAGATTGCCAAATTTTGTTGGCCAGGCTTGAAAATTTCTTGAAGTGGTTTGGTATGTCAGCAACCATTATTAGAATGTCTTCAGTTTTCTGGGTTTATTTGCTACCCGATCTGTAGTTACATGTACAATGTAGCATTTTATCCTCTTGCCAGATAAAATAAAAAATAAAAATTGGCAATTTTTGTTGGTCCATTTACATTTTGAAACATTTACTAGTGGGTTGGTGTAAGTCCGCAACCAACAGAACATCTTTGGTTTTTCTGGGTTTATTTACTACCGGGTCTGTGATTAGCGTTTAATCCTGTTGTTGGATCAATAAAAGATTGCCAATTTCTGTTGGTCCTGCCTATAAATATCTCAAAGAAACATTGGCTAGTGGGTTGGTGTAAATACGCAACCAGCAAAACGTCTTGGGTTTTCTGGGTTTATTTAATACCTAGTTTTCCTCCCACAATAATGCTGACTGATGGTCTGTTTTTAGGATTTAATCCTCTTGTCAGATTAATAAATGACAATTTCTTTAGTAAAAGTTGTCAAAATCAAGCAGAAATCTTTAAAAGAGAGACAACTCTCTTCTCCTTGGGAGCCTAACACTTCCACATTTCTGGACAGAACTCTGATTATAGAAACCTAGACAAAATCATTAGAAAGTCATCTGCTACTATGAATATTCTAACAAACAATTGTATAATTTCCTGATTGTAATAAGCAGACCTGTTATGAATAATTATTGTTTTTACCCAAGCCTGCCAAGCATTGTATTACCACTGAGTGTTATAATACTATTGATTCTAATTCATACAGCTATGGTGGCTCTATTGTTAAGGCTCTTTTATGGTTTTGTGTTTTCGTTGAAAGGGATCATGGATCACAATCAACAAGAATTGATTGTTATTGATGATTTCCAGCTGTTTAAAGAAATTTGCTTGATGCTCATTCCCCTACACTTGTTGGTTAACACATGGTGGGTCTCCTTCCACCAGGTCATCAAACATCGAGCAAATAATACAGATTGTTTTATTGTTTGTCGCAAAAAAAAGTTCTTGTACTAGCTGGAACTCTGAATTGGTTGTTTAGGACTTCTAAGAGGATTTTGAGGAAAATATTTTCTTGACAACCTGGATAGTCGGAATTGCAAAAATGTATATTTGGTAAGGGTCCAATAATTACACTTGTTGTAAAATAAGTACAGTTCGTCAGTCTTATTAGAGACAATTCTTGTCTTACATATGACTTTCTGGATTGCAATTTCTTCTACATTCAAACAGTTTGTCTGGTTTATTGTTTTTGGTTTATTTATCCAATGTTAGATCAACCTGATTAAATTCCAATTGCAGATCCTTCACCAGCATTATTGTAGAAGGAAAACTGGTTATAACCAACAAACCAATGGCTTTCTGCTGGTAACTGGCATAGCAATCCCTCCATGGGAATTGAACCTGTGATCCCAGAGGTCCAGGGGAGGTGTGGAGCCTAAGCTTACACTCTCTAGAGCATATACACTCTTATCCACTCTGCCAAGTCTTTATTTAGGTACATGTACATCTATTGATCTGACATTTTTTAAGCTTAAATGAAGAATTTTCTGCCTTATCTCTCAGAGCTACAATGTAAGGGACAATCACATCAGGCCACCAATCTGTTTATGGTGTCATTGGCATTTTGGTGTTTCGTGTTTGTCTCATGTGGTCTTTGTGCCATCGTCATAAGAGAGGTTTCCTTCACCAATTGGGCTGGCATACCCTCATATGAGAGCTGTGTGTTACAGGTTGGTAAGCATAAGAGAGGTTTCCTTCACGAATTGGGCTGGCATACGCTCATATGAGAGCTGTGTGTTACAGGTTGGTAAGCATAAGAGAGGTTTCCTTCACCAATTGGGCTGGCATACCCTCATATGAGAGCTGTGTGTTACAGGTTGGTATAAAGCATAAGAGAGGTTTCCTTCACCAATTGGGCTGGCATACCCTCATATGAGAGCTGTGTGTTACAGGTTGGTTTACAAGCGCTTAAAAGTGAACACCTGTTGTTTTTTTATCTTCTGTGGTCATTTGTGAATAAATCTTATTGCATAAATTATAACAAACAATTATGTTTCAAAGCACCTTTTTAAGATCGTTCGAATCTTCTCGCTAGTGTCTAAAATCATAGTTGTGATGTAGCCATAGGGGGATTGCACACTGACGTCTTCCCATACACCTACATTGTACATCATCAAAATTCTGACCAATCAAATGCATTATATTTTTCCTCTTTTGTAAACTATTTTTATTGATTCATTAAATCAAAAACCAAAAACAACATTAATTTTGTAAACTGTTGGAAACTCGTTTTTAAAACATGTTTTGTCAGATTAATAAAATAGCCTTAATTCTTGTGGACTTGTTTTAAAGGTATTTAGTTTAAATCTCTTCCCAGTTAAGTTAAGATGTATACATGTAGGTTTATTTTGAATTTACATACTTACTGTTACATATATTTCTATCCTCTTTCCACTATATAGCATTCTCCCCAGGCTTCAGAGGTGGGCATTTACCATATTTGGTGTCGTAGTTCTGTGGTAAGAGGGTCATTTACAGCCAATCGTTGTGCTCTATTCATAGTCATTTGCATACTCAAATCACATTAATCAGCATATATGCTATTTGAATGGCATATCATAATACCTTTTTACAACACAGCCAATCAATGTTCTTCATTCGTTATCATTTTCATATTCAGATTAATTTGCTCAGATCAACATATTCCTGTACATACATGGACATTTAACTTTAACATGACACATACATGCATAACATAATATCAATTTGCAGTTTTTTTTTTACAGTAACGATTGCGCAGGCATTGCATTTCCATTTTGATCTTTTACGAAGAGGGAACTGATATAAGTAAAACAAACATAAAATGCAAAATTAATTTTCTCAAATTAGATTGAACAAAGAGAAGTAACAAATAAAAAGAAACAAAAAACACACGAGGCTGCTATTTGACCCTTGAACAATGTTTTGTTTTTTTTTCATTTTATTTGTTTTTTGTTGTTTTTTGCATGATTGTGTGAGATGAATGTTATTATGTAAAATGTTCTATGTTGTGTAACTAGAATACTTTTCATTTACTGGCAAAATTGTTTCGGTAAAGAAAGCCAATGTCCAACAGTTAGTGACTATATTTTAATAGTGGCCAAGATTTTTTCAGTTAAGAAAATCCTTGTACAAACCTGTACATGTATTGTACCTACATTTATAGGCAAGATTTGAAATAGAGAAAACCATTGTTCAGTATTTTATTATTACAAAACTGTTCATTCAATGGCCAAGATTTTCAGCAGATAAAATCAATATTCAATGATGAATATATGTAGAAAAATTATCCTCTACCTAGGTGGTAGCTTCCTATACACTGTAGATGCATTGCCTTGTTTTTACAAAGCTGATTTTTGTGATACTTGGTGTTTATGTAAACTATGTTTTTGTGCTGTCTGCTCATCTTATATCATGGTGGTTGAACAGAGCATCCTGTTAACACTAGGGCTGTCAGAGCTAAGGGCTAAAATGAAGCTGAATGGATTTGTTGTGTGGTTTTCGTTGAGAATGTGCTCCTTTTTTCTTATCACACTGGCAGAGGGTTTCGGAGCGAGTTTCCGGTCACCTTGGTGTTCTCAAAGCTCTGTTTGACAGCATGTGATTGTCCTGTATTTGTCCTGTCTTCTCTTTGTTTGTTGCCAGTGGCATGGAAGGGTGGTTTTCTTCGCTCATTGGGCCTTCATGTGAGTGAAAAAAAGGCTTAAGTACGGTGTTAAACCCCAATAAATAAACAAGCTAACTTTTAATTTCACTGTGTATTACATTCATGGCCCATGTACGTCTGGTGTATTGCCATGGTTGCTTTTGGCCCACTATCCTATCTCAGTGTATAGCGCATCATGCTACTGATCCTCCTTAAGGTACTGGGGCTCGTTTCACAAAGCCATCTTGGCTAATGGCTTATGCTGAACTTAACTGCCTTGACAACACTATATGACTTCAACACTGGTTGTCATGGTTTTTATGTTTAACATAAGCTAAGATCTCTTTGTAAAATGGGCCCCTGCTCACAGGTTAAGTCTCGTTGTCGACCTCAGGTGCATGAGGGAGTCCCACAAGACAGCTACATGTATGCTAATCACAGGAATACTCTCTATTTTCCATTACATATTTAAGTATAGGACTGAGTGAAAAGTTGTATGTTTGGAGTCGTGAATGAGCTGCTGCTCATGTCCACTGTTTAATATGTCGTTATAAATTCATAGATATATTCATGGTTGAATGTACAACCACTAAAATGCGTTTTTCTTCAGAATTCACAACTTTGAGTTGTGTTTTAATGTGGTGTTAATCGCCTTGTTTGACTGCACTAATGTGGATGTGGATGCTTCAAATGAATGTCAAATGTTTTCAGTCCTTTTATAGCTAACAAACTGTGTGTACATGTTCATACGTGACTGCACACTGGGCTTACTGAAGTGTCACAGAATCAGACACAGCATGTATTTATGAATACTGGTAGTACACATCTGTAGCACATTTTAAATGTATGTATACACGCTTGGCTGATAAAAATGTGTGCAATTGTTCGCATATTAATGTACATGTATGTTGTTCAGTAATTGATGTATTAAACATTTAATGTTCCTCCATTGCTACCCATGAGAAATAACTGCATCTGTACCACCCACAGCTGGGCTCTGCGCTGTGGCTTATTGGTTAGGGTGGACGCTTACTAATCTTACTTCAATGTACCATTCACTGGTTCTGGTCTGCTTGTCAACCATCAGGTATATGCATTGTAAGTGAGTAACATGATGTTGCCCGGCATTCCTAGGAGTGGTTTGTATGAGGTGTCCTCCTGGTTTTTCACCATAAAACAGTTCACATTTTAGGTCTGTGTTTATAGGATGCTTAAATACTGTGGGCATGCTGGAGTGCACTGTGATGTCAGCATGTCATTAAATAATAATCAGTTAATGTATAAGTAGACGTTACTAATAATATATATTGGGTCATTGTTAGCCATGTATTGTATGAGCAGATCTATGCACCTTAAAATGGTAGCCATGTTTGTTATTTAGGCTAAGTTAAATACATGTACATTTCTAGTTGAAGTTGAAGCAGAGGTTTGGGAAGGAGCTTTATATTTCTCTTGAGGCTAAAGGGCAGCATGAAGTCCATCTGTAGGTGATGCCTTTGCTTTTTTTTTTTTTTCATCCGGTGTTTTCTTTGTTTCTTACCAGTGGTGCCATGGTAGATTTCCTTCACCTGGACTGACATACTGTCATATAACTGTAAACACTGTTAAACCACAATCAGATAAGCAAAGAAAGATGATGAAAAGAAAAAGACATTCAGGAATTCCTTGATTTGATGGCTCCAAAAGATCCTCAGAAATCAGAAGGTCGAGTAAATTTCCACACTTGGACTGTCCCCTTCCCCACAAACCTGAAACAATTTGAATTTTTTGAAGAAGCACCTTGGTTCATGTTTTGTCAGTATTATAACCTTTCTGGTTAATATATGGGGAAGACATTAAACACCTACATCAAGTGAGCAAATAAATTAAGTAATCTTCACAAACATTTGAGCATAGTTTGATTGGTGTTTTAGGCCGTGCTTAAAGGTATTTTACTTATCTGACGGCAGTGTATTCCAACAACAATTCACATACAATCATACAATGTGAAGGGTTTAGATAATATTGGAAAGTTAAATCTTCCTCCAGTGCCTAGTAAAGACAGCATTGTTAGTCAGTTAACAAACTGCCCTTAACCAGAGGGCTTTGGGCATTGTAAAACAGTCTATAAAGACTGCCTCTACAAAAGCAGTTGACCTGTGTGTAGGCTGAACACACATTCGTGACATTTAACTGTGTCAAAATTCACCACCTACACTATGGAGGCTTGAATGACAAAGCTTTCTGATTCATTAGTCTCTAGGGGTTGTTTAACATTAACAAGTGTGACATGGCTACAGCGTTGTTGTTGTTGTTGTTTTTTTTGTTCTATGTTTATGTGTTTTAGTGGGCATGCCTTCAGAAAATTAATTTTTGTATTAATGCAGGTTTATGTACAGTTTTTATTTTAGTTTGAATTAAAGGTACATGTATATTTTTATGTGTAAATTTGACACAGTCCCTTCTACTTAGAAATTGGTCACCACAAGATTGTAACCTTAGGGTGTTATGTGCTTGGAATACAAAATAGCTGTTAAAACAAAACCAAGAATGTAGACCTACAGCAAATGAACATTGTTTTATACTAGATTCTAGACTATCTGTTTTGCTATTTTTGATTTTTATGAATACAAATTCTCCTTTAATAGGTAGAACAGACATTTTGTCTGGAGTTTGGTCAGCGACCATGTACCAGTCATAAGCACCTGGGACTACTGATCTTCCTGTGATGTACTGTAATGCTCATAGGTTCTAGTCCATTTGTTGGCCTGAGATATAGAAATGATAGATTTGTTAGTTTGATTAGGGTTTAACATCTTAATCAAGGGTATTTCACTTATATGCACTTGATTGTCCTCTTCACACTTTTCCTTGCCAAATTACTGTGGAAAATGAGGAGGGAACCTCATAAAAGCCACCCCCTTGATTGCTCGGGCCAAATTATCTGGCTTGTTCATATACCTTATGGTCGACAGATGGACTCGATCCCCTGAACAGTACATCAAAGTAGGGTTAGTAAGGGCACACGCTTACCACTAATCCATGGCCACTGGCCTATGTACATGATCAAAGACCGTCAATAATTTCAAATGTATTCAAGTTTGGCAGAGTGATACATGTAAGTTTGTCATATTTATAAGTGAAACATCCCTTGGGTATGTTGACAAACCCAAGTCCAAGAAAACAGACAAGCCATTCCTTAATTCTGTCATCCTTTTAGTGATGAAAGTCTCTTTAATCCCGTAATATTCATTACTTTTACTCCCCTCATCTTGAGAAGTCTACAGGTTTGTTTAGAAACTTTGGGGTCTCTGAGAGACACCTGTCGTGCTTGTCATGCCTTGTATATTGTCACAGTCGGACTTTTTTTCACCTGCTGGAGTAAACCTGCAGATTGTGATTAAACTGTGATTAGAATTGTGTATTTAACAAAATTACAGGTGTATCCTTGTGAAACATTCAAATCTCAATTTGATGGCCTTACTTTGCTAACTATTTAAAGAAAATGGCCCTTTAGGTAGAGTGTGTGATTTGGGTGATTAAAAGGTCTTTTTTTCTCACCTGTACCAGTCTGATTTAGTAATGTATTTTGTCTAACTGATATTTTTCATCTTTTTATCTGACTTACCAAGGACACAGATGCTGTTGCTAAAGTAAGTCAATACTCTGTATATTTCAGTATGATTCTTCATCCGTGGCTTGTATATATGTGGGTGCCACTCATCAACTATCATGTCTTTACATGCACTGCTTTCACTTCATTCTATCTTTATTATGCACATTTGATTTAATCTTATCATTTTGTTCCATCATCTTTTTCTCATATTTTACAAAAACTGTTTGTTGGTTTCTGTTTTTTTTTTTATGGTTTATGTTGCCTTGTTAGCTTTAATTTTTTTAGTCTTCATTAAGTTTGCCTTCATGTCATTACTAGAAAATTTCAGTTGCTCTTTTATTTCATTCTATCATGCAATATAATTTCAAAGTTTTCTGGGAGAAGTTTGCTTTAATTATGCCGGGCTGGTTGTCTTGTTGTGTTACATCATCTAGCTTCTTTCTTAGATATGAAATGAATTATTAGTTACTCTTTTTCTTTTAGATAAATTTCATTTTTTTGTTTTTGCAATTCACTTTAAGTTCTTGTGTATTTTTCTCATCATTCTACCTTTATGTAGAAATTATTTAGAAAAATAGAAGTCTATTTGATTGGTAAATCATATATGGTGTAGTATTTTGCAAGTAAAGAAAAAAATCCCAAAGCAGTTATTGTCATATGTAATTTTTTTTTTTTTGCATCTCTCATTAAGTTAACTTTACTACAATGATTTCAATTGATTCCATTAAATCATCGTATTGATTTCAATCCTCCCTGGTCCATCTGGCTATTAAAGGGCAGTTTGTTTGGAGCGTCGTGATGACGTCTGTGACAAGGAGGATGGTTTCATTCAACCATTGGGTCATAGCCCTGATGGGAGGGAAATAACTTTAAGTATGTCATAAAAACCTAATCAATTAAACCATCAATCCTCCCCACCCTCTCTAATTGTCTTAACGGGTTGATGGTTTAATTTAAACCTAATCAATTAAACCATCAATCCTCCCCACCCTCTCTAATTGTCTTAACTGGTTGATGGTTTAATTTAAACCATCAATCCTCCCCACCCTCTCTAATTGTCTTAACTGGTTGATGGTTTAATTTAAACCTAATCAATTAAACCATCAATCCTCCCCACCCTCTCTAATTGTCTTAACTGGTTTTGGGGGTTTTATTGGTACATGTAGAAGGGTGCACAGAGGTTATCTGTAATTTTCTTGAACTATTTTATTTGATTTTCATGAGTATCTGTGTGTAATGTGTCTCCTCCATTTTGGGGAATCCTTACGAATATATTTCTACAGTGTGTTTTTGTCCACCACCAGTAGAGGGGGATTAAGAAATGCTACACATCGTCCTTCCTTCCATCCGTCCATCACAAATGTTTGTGAACACGCTGACTTGAAAACAAATTCACCGATTACATTCAAACTTGGCATGTAGCTTCCTCCTGTTAAGACAATGGATGGTATTGCATTTCACCGAATTCTGTTAAATGAAATGGCTGTTACATGTTATTACATAATTTTAGCATATTCATGCCTGTATGCATGTGTTGTGAACACGATAAGTAGAGAGTAAATTCACGGATAAACTTCAAACTTGGTATGTAGCTTCCTCCTGTCAAGACGACGAATGGTATTGCATTGCACCAAATCCTGTTTAACAAAATGGCCGTTATTACATAATTGGAGCATGTTTACTTTATGTCTGTAAGTGTTGTGAACACAATAAGTGGAGAAAAAAAAATAACGGATTAACTTCAAACTTGGTATGTAGCTTTCTCTGGTTAAGACTACCAATGGGTTAACATTTCACCAAATTCCGTAAAACAAACTGGCCATTGTTACATAATTTTACAATAGTCATGCCTTTACTAAACACAATAAATAGAGAATTAATTCATGGATTAACTTTAAACTCTGAAGATAGCTTCCTGCCTTTAAGACAATGGATTGGATTGAATTTCACCAAGTTCCATAAAACAAGATGGCTACCATTGCATTATTTTACAAAATTCATTACTGTATATGTTGTGAACACTTTAACTCTGCAACAAATTCTCGGATTTACTTGAAACTTGATATATAGTCATCTCATGTTAAGATGACAGATGGGATTGTAAAACAAAATGGCCTCTAATGCATCCTTACAATTTTACAATATTCACACCTATGTGTTCTGAACATGATAATTTTGAGATCAAATTCACAGATTAACTTGTAACCTGGAAAGTAGCTTTCTTCTAGGATATGATTGCATTTCATCAAGTTGCACAAAGCAATAATGGGATTTTAATTTTTAAAAAAACCAAACCGATTATATGTCCGTAAAAACATGTTTGCTTCTCCATGTTCTTTACTTCAGTGAGACAAGATTTGTATGTCCTACAAGATGGAAAATGTGGTTATATATATTTGGGCTTCTATTTTGTTTAGTGTGTAATAATAATAATAATAAAAACTTTATTTATTGAGGGTTGAAAAACTCAGTCAACAGGTTGTTGATCTTCCCCGAGG
>JAQQZZ010118666.1:2648-14749 GCA_030265115.1 Mopalia vespertina | reverse complement strand
TAGTAGTAGCAGTTGTAGTAGTAGTAGTAATAGTAGTAGTAGTAGTAGTAGTAGTAGTAGTAGTAGTAGTAACAGTAGTAGTAGTAGTAGTAGTAGTAGTTGTAGTAGTAGTAGTAGTTGTAGTAGTAGTAGTAGCAGTTGTAGTAGTAGTAGTAGCAGTTGTAGTAGTAGTAGTAGTAGTAGGCTAACACGTCAACCACTCAGCCAAGGCAGTGGGTGGCATGCCATAGGAAACATAGAGTTGAACAACCCAAAGTTATCACTAGTATTGTTTTTGTGTTAATTAGACGCCCATATTAACCACCCCCCATTCAAATGAGTAAACAGGAAAAGAGATACGGATAAAAAGACTTTGCAACTGTCATCAGTGGAAAACGTTTCTAGCGATAATCAAATTACAGAGAGGACGAAATGCTGAAATCTAGCGACCGGTGTCTCAAATTACGTGCCTCAATTTTACAGCCCTACATTTATAATAAAAATAATGCGTATTTTATGTTTTAAGATTAAATGGCGCGTTAGTTTAAATTGCAATGAATACATCCAGTGTATAAAAGCTTATCGAGCATGGAATAAAAGCTAAAGAACAATTATCAAGTCAAGTGTTAAGGAATCAACAACCATGGTAACGACTAGATATCAATACAATATAAACCTTGATACAATATTATATTGAGTATTAAAACAAAACCAAACAATAGAGCGTGACGCGCATAAAATCTTAGACCATAAAACAGTCTTGAATTAGTTATAAAACGTGTGAGAAATAATTAAAATCCATCACTGTAACAGACGAGTTTGTCTAAAAACTAATCGTTGTCTTGAACAGGATCATTTTTTCTTGTAGAAATGATTAATCGGCATTATTAGTTTGAACAAAAAGTAAATTTAAGATTAAAAACTGCTTTTTTATCCCGCTTCGGGTTGTGCTGTTGGGGTATAACGTCGTACCCAAGGGTATTTCGTTATCTGACGACGGATTGTCCATTTCACACTATTTCTTGCTTAAATACGATGGAAAACGGGGAGGAAACCTCGTAAAAACCATCCCCACGATTGCCAGAACGATATCACGTGACTTACTCATATGCCTGATAGTTGACAGCAAGACTCGAACCCGTCTACGGTACATCGACGTAGGATTAATATGGGCAAACACACTAACTTTTTGAGCAACGACAGCCGGCGGCATGCCATAGAACGCATACAGTTGAACAGCCCAAAGTTGGCCCTAGTATTTTGTTGTGTTTTAGACGCCCATATTTAACATCCCCGTTTCAAATGAGTAAACATGAAAACAGATACGGATGAAAGGACGTTTTCTAATGTCATCAGAGGAAAACATTTCTAACGATAAATAAGTTAAAGAGAGAACGAAATGCTGAAGTTCGGGGGCCAGTGTCTCAAATAACGTGACTCAGTTTCACTGCCCAACTTTTATACTAAAAATGAAGCGTATTTTATGTTTCAGAAACAAATGGCGCGTTAGTTTCAATTGACATGAATACATCCAATGTATAAAAGCTTATCGAGCATGGAATAAAGGCTATAAAAGCCAAGCTAGAGAACAATTATCAAGTCAAGTGTTAAGTAATCAAAAATCTTAGAATCAAATAGAGATCAATAGGCCTACAAGAGAAACTTTACATAGACCTCTTATAAAGTTCAAAAGAAAGTGAATGAACCGGATTTTCAGTTGTTTTTTTCATGTCAGTCTATGTTTTAATATTTCCGATTCTCATTTGAATATTATCGATATGAAACATCATAAAGACAAACCAGCACAGAGATCATATCGGGAATTTTAAACCATATCCGCCTTGGTCCAAAAATGACATTTGGAGAAAAAGGAGTCCAAAAGTTTTATCTTAGTTATAAAATCATTATATCAATTATTAAAGTCATCTATGAGATTTTTGTTACAAAACACTTTGTCAAAGTTAATGCTGTGGTCTTGTGCTCACTGACCCCTGTGTGGGTAAAAGAAAAACGCCAAAATCGACTTGGCCAGTTCTGATTTTAAACCCTCGGTATAGTACACAGAGGAAACTGACCGAGATAATGACATGTTTAAATACGACATATTCAAACAATATAATGGGCAAATAAATACACAAGTACACATATCACACATTAAATACACAAGTACACATACCACAAAATAAATACACAAGTATATACATATCACAAAATGTTTGAATATATCAGAGCCAGAATAATTGTAAGTAGAACAAAAGACCGAGATAGAGCAAAATGTTCGAATATATCAGAGCCAGAATAATTGTAAGTAGAACAAAAGACCGAGATAGAGCAAAATGTTTGAATATATCAGAGCCAGAATAATTGTAAGTAGAACAAAACACCGAGATAGAGCAAAATGTTTGAATATATCAGAGCCAGAATAATTGTAAGTAGAACAAAAGACCGAGATGGTTTTCTTCATCCGTTGGGCTGGCCCAGAAATTCCAGAAATAAGTAAGGTCCATTTCTCTCTACTCACAATCAGCACGACATTGACTTCCAAACAACTATTTAGTATCTAATGACTGTTTACCATTACATCCATTATCATCTTGCAGCGGGTATTACTTTATTAATCACTAAAATGCTAAATTAATACTTGAGTTTCCTATCGTGCCCTAAAAATGCACCTAGAGAACAGGCCACGAAATAAGGCATGTACGTTATGCGATTTGAACAATAAGTTTAAACCAACTTTTAGTCCAGAGACTATTAGAGTCACTCAGAACAATAGTGGTCTCACTACATAGTTGATCGTTTCTTCAAACAAAGACCTAAAGATATTTAAAAATTAGCTTGCAATATATTACGTCTTTCGTTCATCTATTTGATTGTCTTGCTTTCTCTTTGTAAAAAGCTTTTTTACCTTTAGCCTTGACACGTTGTCAAATTTAAATCATAACATATGTAGTTAGACCACTATTGTCCTGAAGGGTTCACAAATGTTAACAGTTGACAAAGGTGTCAAATTGCTCTCCTTATAGTCCTGTTACCAGATGATGTACTACGCGACACCTCTGTAATGTCATATCATCAACCGAAAGCTGAACAGCGCCGATTACATAGGTCAAGGTAATGGCTCACATAAATAACTCAATAATTAACTCAATAATCGCTCAATAACGTCGTGTCTTTGACATCGACTCCATTATACCACAAAGAGACTTGTTTATGAAGCTTAAACTAGAGAGGAATCTTTTGCCAGACATCATTTGGTTACCTTGTCAATTATAACAGGTGTCGCAGAATCTGTGAGAGACAAATACACTTAGGTTAACAGACAGTTTATATTTAAGCTGATATCGCTATAATAGTTACATTACCTGGAAAGTGGGTTGATATATTATTTCTAAATCATATCTAAATCGTTCTGTGCAACTAAAGCTATGTATTCCTAGACCTACCATTAGATTGTAAACTATAATTGTTTAACCTATCTGAAATGCTCAGTGGCGGATTTAGGAGAAAAAAAGAGAAAAAAAGGAAGATAGAAAGAAGCAAAAAAAGAACATCACAACATGATATAAAATTTAGCTGGCTAAATATACCTTTTCTCGCGCATTCGTTCCCTTTCCCATGTATTTTTTATGCAAATGCCAAATTTGGCATTCATCAGTTTCGTAAGTTTAATCAGACACTTTCGGATCATAAAACATTCATGTTGTTATGCTGGATAACAACTGAAAAACAAACTTAAAAAATGAACTGCAAAAGACAAATATCGATCCTATCAACGCCCTCGCCCAGGACATATTTCGAAAACAAGCCCAGATTGCCGCTCCGGCTTTTCGTATAATCAGAGCTTCCGGGTACTTGGCGGTCCCTGAACTCTCGGCCTTTTGTTAAGTGGACATGTCATTGAGTTCATCACAAGATTCCATCCCGTAGATTCGAAACGGAGTTAGAACAAACCTGATCATTTAAGGATATGGTGTTATGTCCAGTCTGAACCTCTGTGTCTCAATTGATTATTTTTCGATACAGACTTTTTTGTGGCGAATTTTATGATTATTCAGTGAATACGGGTTAATTTTATAGAGGCACTTCAAATTTTATAGAGGCACTTCATTAAAATCATAACTCCTACAGACCTTTTATCGCCTTTAAAATTAATTTTAAAAAAACATTAAGATCTACTGTTCAAGGTAAACACCTTTTTGTTACATTATACCCTTAACTACGGAGCTAACTTATAAAACATGTCATTTGACCCTGAAATATAAAACATGCCATTTGACCCCAGAAAATAAAGCATGCCATTTGACCCCAGAAAATAAAGCATGCCATTTGACCCCAGAAAATAAAGCATGCCATTTGACCCTGGAATATACAACATGCCATTTGACCCTGGAAAATAAAGCATGCCATTTGACCCCAGAAAATAAATCATGCCATTTGACCCCAGAAAATAAAGCATGCCATTTGACCCCAGAAAATAAAACATGCCATTTGACCCTGGAAAATAAAACATGCCATTTGACCCTGGAATATATAACATGTCATTTGACCTTGGAAAATAAAACGGTCTTGCAGAGAGAGGGATTTTGTAATGACAAGAAATAGATTAACTGAGGTAACAGTGTAATAACATTTGATTAAAACCGTCGCCGTCTTACACCCTGTCTTGCGTATAGACCGCTTTGTCATGATGAACCAGAACCATTTTGAATCTACAATGTACTGATATTCGGTAAATTATCGAAAATTATGAGTTTGTCACCGTGCAAATTACAGCTGTATAAATACACCGGGACTATGCTATGATGCCATTCAGCTGTAAATCAATACAATTTTTTTTTAAATATACTAAAAGTTGTTCCATTTTATGTTGACCCACGTTACACATGGTCAAATTTTCAAGCAGCTGCATTTTTCGTAACTGTGGGGTGCGTCTTCCCTTTTGCGAGAAAAGAAAAGAAAGAAAGAAGCCTTTGTTTGCATTTTATTTTTTACCGCATCAATTAGGATAGATATTAAACCTAGGCGGCTCCTGGACCCCATCGTTCCGAGACAAGGCGGTAAAGAAGATCGTTGCATAGAGCCTGTCTTCCTTTCCTACCTTGCCTTCATAGCCAGAAAAACCTGAGTTGACTAGTCTACAACAGCTACATTTAGATGCCCTCTCTTTAACCCACCCAATCAGATTGGAGCTTTCTTAGAAGAAAGAGGCGGTCTAAACACAGGATGACAAGTAGGCTATACATGTAATATACACGCGCAATCTTAGTCCGATTAACGAGTCCTGATATCATCAAAGACACGGTAATTGACAGTGGCGCCACGTTTGTTTGTTGTCGAGTTTGATGTGTAAACGACTTTCTGATTGGCTGCTTGTTTAAAAAATAGTCCAATTAAAGTTTTTGCCTCGAATTGCAGCAAGGGTAGTGATATGGAAGTCTCCTCTTACACATTTGACCCTTGCAATAGGAATATGCTGGACCCTCGCCTATCATCCTGTCCGGTGGTTGTTTTCATTTATTGTACAATGGAACTAATTATCTTTGAGATAAAATCGTTTAAAGATATTCGGGAGAAATTGCAACATGGGAAGTTTCGTCATCCATTGTGCTAAAGCCTCATAATGAGTGAAGTCGGCTATAAGATGACACTAAACCCGAGTCCAGAAAACATGCATAGAACTCGTTGATGGTCGGAAATTCGGTTTGTTTTTGCTAATGACTCATCTCTTCATAAATAGATATTTTTAAATGTCCAGCAACATAAGAGAATTAATGATTGATAGATTATAGGCCATTGGTATTGCTAAACTCAACTAGTCTACCATGATTGTCGATAAGACATCGCGTCTTGAGTAATGGGTGTTTTTGTTAAAACAGGTATTCTAATGTTCAAATCGCGTGAGTCGATATATTTAAAAGATAAGCCTTTATCTGATAGATCTTTGAAACCTTATTTAATATACCCTATTTTACTTTGGGAAGGATACAGTTTTCTAGAACAACCGGTCAAATTACCTCATAGATAAGATTTATATACTTCGAGTTAAAGGTCACTGGCTTAATGTAACAACCACACGCACGGACGTTTATTGTTACTTTCGTCTTCTGCTTTGACGAAACGCTTTTATCTTTCTACAATCTACTAATCTCACTGGCACAATTATTGCCGAGTTTTGAGGTTATTTCTTGAGAGTTTCTTCCACAAGAACGTTGGGTATATACTTCATGTAAACAAAAATCTCGTACTTTTCACGAACTTCCAAGGGACGGGGTTTAGATAGTTTATCATAGAAATCTCGTATGCATTCGTGATTTCGCCTAAGATGAAGAACATGCCGCGAATAGAGTGAAGGCTTTCCAGCACAGCGGCGATTCATTCCTCATTAGGCTTCCTGAAATGTCGGGCGGTCCGTGTTTGTTGTCAAGCCATGTAGCTCATCTATGATTAACTTTTATTGGCATCTGATGCCGTAGATGCTGCTCATCATCCAGCAAGCTAAAGTTTTCCTCGGACGGTAATCCCTCTTTGAAAAGACGTTTGACAGCATTCGAACGGACTTCGACTTTTTTTTTTTTTTTTTTTTTTGCGGATGTCCATTCGCTGAGATTAAGTAGACGGACACACACATTTAGAGATTGTATTGGGCTTGCCACCATCACCGGTGAGGAGAATTGAGAAGGAGATTCTTGTTGCCCTGGTGTTCGCGAGGCTTACGGGCTACATAAAGCCGATCTGTTAGTAATGTCATTGTATTGTGTCCTGTGCTTATCCTGTCTTGGTGTGTGGGTTGCCAGTGATGTCGAGGATGCTTCCCATCGCCCATTGCGCAGACACGCTGTCGTGTGAGTGAAATTACATTTTGTACGGCGCTAAACACCAATCAAACAAATAAATAAAGCAATCAATCTGAATAAAAGCTCGAAATTAGTCGACGCTTATTTGTATGCCTACAGTACGATTTAACCGTTTGGTTTCCACTAGATTGTCTGTGTGTTTGATTGGAGTTTAACGCCGTACTTAAGGGGTTTTTTTTCACTTACATGACGACGTAACAGCCCAATGGGTGAACCACCCCTACATCAATGGCAACAAACAAAAACAGCACAGAACAATTACAGGACAATACAAAGACTTCACAAACATATCTGAAAGCACCATCAGGGCCTGTATTCATAAAGCTACATAAGTTTTTCTCAAGGTTAAGAATTATTTAGTCAAATTTCAGCCTGACATTTGATCATGAAAACTTAAATGTGAAATCATTCAGTTGACATTTTATAAATTTTACATATAATCTTTTATTAAGCATCATACAAAATAAAGCAAAATGGTGTTTAGGTATTTAAAATGATGTTTGAAAATTCACTAAGTTTTTCGTAACTTTAAGAAATACTTAAGTAGCTTTATGAATACGGACCCAGTGCAGCATGAAGCTGCCTCCAGCCATCCGTAGAAGAAATGTGGTGTTAACACTGCACCTCGTTCAGCATATTTATCAGATAACCGATATATACTGTGTGGATGCATTGAAAGTTGTTGACATTCGAGTCAAAATACCGGACGGACATCAAGGTCAAATGTCCACCCAATGTCGTGAAGTAGGCAGAAATGAAACAGGTAATTCAAACACAAATTAAGAACATAATCTACCCCATAAATACTTTACTATCGTAGTATTAGCAAGAAGTCAAGAAGAGGGTTCTCAAATCACCATATTTACAGAAACAATGTGTCTCATTTGAATTTTCCCCTATCTTTCCCATGTTAAGTTTGACTGAAACCGGGTATCTCAAATGGCTTCTTGAGAGGGTCTCAAAGACACTGAGACACCCCTCTAGCTAACACTATGTTTACTATTAAACCTGGCCTTTCCGTAATTGTGCGCCGGTCATTTAATTATACCGATTCCTTCAATTAATCAAATACACACGTCATTCAAACAGTTATTGAGCTTCAATGTAATCTTTCCTAGCGGTTTCTTGGCACGCAAATGTCAAATAACATACTGTCCCTTTGTCATGGTCGTGCTGAAAACTGCTCTTGTTATTTGGGTTAATAATAGAAAAAGCTCTTTGCGTGATTCAATTACAACTGGTGTTACAAAAAGAGTCTGTTTCGTTTCTGTGTCTTTGGAAGGAAAAGATTGAAAAGTAATTAAACCCGAAGACCATTTATCCATTTATTATGGATATAAATATATAAGTGTCTATTGACAGAAGGAACTCTGCGTGACGGTTGCTCATCTCCGTCCGGAAACTGATTTCATAAGCACCATTGCCAGCTCAGACCGAACTTTTTCTTGAAGACGCACTTCCCATGGAATTGAAATATATAGAAGGAAGTTGGTTAATATCTATTTTAATTTCATCAAAGTCAGGATTACATTTATCAGGAGACAAAGGAAGAGACAAGTGAGGCGCGAAAGTCCTTCACTTCATAGGCTTCCAAACAACGAAACCACACAAATCCTTCACAATGTATGTTCCGGACGACGGATTTCATTAACCTATATATTTATCCAAAAACATGTCTCTGAAAGTTTGACTAGAACATGAGATGATTCATCGATTTTAAATCAAATCACCAAAATGCAATATATTGCAACACATATATTATTCATGCATATTTATTCACAATTAACCAACATACTGAACGTCCAGTTACAGGCACCGAAAAACACTATATACAATACATAAGTAAGGTGCAATGAATACGTTTAGACAAGTTATAACTATACTTGTAGATAATACAAAAATACGATTGGCGGGTACCGAACCTGCGACCTGAGAGGTGGGGAGGATGTTAAGGGGACCTATAACTCGATATACATGTAGGCAAGATATAGACTGATATATGGTGGCTTCACGTCAGAATAGTGTCAATTACCGACCATGTTATGTGTTATTGCTATAGCCCTATTCTGTAATCGTCAAAAATTTAGACAATTCACTCATTTTTAGCTAAATGCGTAGGGACTACCTCAAAAAAAGTTACTGAAAGCCTATTAATTGTTGGGTTTTTGTAGCTGAATTGTATAACTATAAGTTTGAACCAGAGTATCAGATGGTCAAATGTCTAAATTAATGCTGATTTAGCGTTTGAAATGCAAAAAATTAATATGCATAGTGAGTCGTGATCAGGTTATTATCGCTGGCCGATTTTGTTAACTTAGTCATAAAGGAACACAATGGAATTTTCTTATTTTTGTTTACCCTTTGTTAATTTGTCTTAATAAAGCTATTATTATTATTATTTATCTGGTTCCCAATTGAAACTCAGTATTTACAATGTTTGAAGAGTTTTTCTAGTGTTTTATCAGTTGGCATGATTTCAAAATGATCTTTAACCTAATGATGAGGAAGAGAGAAATGTTCAACTATTGGGGAAAAAAGAACAGAAAGAGTGCTACAATTCCTTTGAAACCTTAGTATTTAGAATTTAATAATTACCTTGCAGATGTGTGGAGGATGGGTATGTGTAGGCTTAAAGAATACCTTTATATCCAAAGTCCTTGTGTTAGCTAAATTGAGACCTTCGTACATTGTAACATATAAAAAAAACAACACTATCCAGACTGATAGTAGGCTGAAGTTTAATGTTAGGTTCATGCTGAGTTAGAGTGGTAATGAAGAGATCGAGGTCAACTCTGTAATGCTACCAGAGGATTAATATGTCTTCGAAATATCCCAGATACAATGGGGACTATTAAGCAAACTTTCCAATGGCTTCATGAACCCACTGTGCCATAAATATGGAAGAAAAGTAAGGGATAAACCTTTGCCCATAGCACATCCCTTAATTTGCTGGTACATTTTGCCATTGAATTTCAAACTGAATTCTAATAGTTTCAGTAGCTCAGTAGTTAGAGAATGAGGTTGGGATACCGTTCAAAAGCATTTTTAACAGAACGTCCTATAATACATGTGTAGCCAACATGAGCATAGCTGACTTTTTATCAGCCAGTTTAATCATGATATCTTAATGTTTACTCTGCTTAAAAATAGATTCTTTCTGCAATGATGAGATAAGGGTGCTTTTGGGGTCATATATATAGTCAAATGATTGTTTTCTAGTGTAACCTATTTGAATTCATCTTCAAATGATCTGTTTGCTAGTTGTGATTTCAGCTGAATCTTGCTTCTGATACAGTGTGGATCAACAATATACATTTGTTGACAATGTTCTCTGGAGAGAATGCAAAAGACTTATACAGAAAAGACAGATGCTAATCTATAAAACCACTATACTGTAGCTATTTAGCTTCACAACTTAACAACGTTTTGCGTAACTGATTTTCAACTATATGAAATACTGAAAAAGAAATCATGGTCTTAAGCACAAATTACCCGTACACATAAAATATCAACTTATAATCTAGAATTTTAAAATATAAAATGAATTTTGACAGTGGTCACCATCAAGCCCCTTCAAATGCTGAAACGTTGAATGTCTGAAGCCAGAGGTTCAGAGCATTTTTTAATCAGTCAAATCTTACCTTTTTCTGCAACTATGTTTTGTAGAAAAAAAAAGATAAAGGTGTTATTTCTTTGAGCGATAGAATAGAAGTAATGTTTCACTGACCGTGGTATATTGTCGGTTTTTGCTTGATGTGGAAGAGTTAGTTTAATGTGGAAGAGTTAGTTTGATGTGGAAGAGTTAGTTTAATGTGGAAGAGTTAGTTTAATGTGGAAGAGTTAGTTTAATGTGGAAGAGTTAGTTTAATGTGGAAGAGTTAGTTTGATATGGAAGAGTTAGTTTAATGTGGAAGAGTTAGTTTAATGTGGAAGAGTTAGTTTGATGTGGAAGAGTTAGTTTGATGTGGAAGAGTTAGTTTAATGTGGAAGAGTTAGTTTAATGTGGAAGAGTGTACCATGGCTATTTTTAAGCCTCTGGCTAATGCTGTCGACCAAAAACTCTTCCACCTCAAGCTAGCAAAATCCACGATCTACCATGGTTATGGAAACATTACTTATGTATGTGTACATTTGTTACAACTTCCTTTGCTCTACTAGCTACCTCACTGAAGGCACTAATTCAATGCAACAATGTTGATACATGCTGAAAATATAGTCATGTTGGCCAGATTTAACCTTCTTTATTCATGTAGTATACCGGCATGTGACGATGACATATTGGTTAGCTTGTTTGCTTACTAATCCTGTTTCAATGTACTGACTACGGGTTGGAGTCCGCCTGTTGACCATCAGGTATGTGATTGAGTCACACAATGTGGCTTCAGCAATCATGGGGTTGGTTTTTATGAGGTTAATTTGCTTTGTGATAAGGAAATAATGTTTTTTAATGATCGACATTCCGTATATGTTTTACTTTGCTACTATCATTATATGTTTTATGTGGCCTTAAACAGAGCACTGTCCAGTAGTCTTACAACAGAGTTATTTTTGACAAGTCTTGTGTACAGTGTTTTCACCAGCATTCAGAAATGAGCACAGGCATAACGTGAGACAATTTCATGAATAAACACAATTTTATTACCACAGCTGATGTGTTTAATGGTCTCTATGTATGCTGTGTCTGACATATGATCATTTTATGATTGTGAATTACAAGTTGTTTTGTTGAAACGCACACTGAGGTTATGTAACAATGGGATATAGTCACACTTGAGAATCAGGAGCAATGTCAAGAAAGGATAGATGAAAGGTGATAGGTGGCTTTTGCATTGTGTGTTTATCTCTGTGCTTGCCTTTTCTTTATCAAATAATGTTTCCTATTGAGAATTATTGGGATAATAAAATCTACTATTTGTGTTATTAGTCAAACCCTGACACAGTATTCGGATGTTTATATCTCATTTTTATTTTAGCTGCTGTCGATCCAGCATTTAATTACAGCATTTAACAAATTTGAGAATTTTCCACTTGTTATTTATACACCAAACGTTCCTCTGTTATTTCTTAGGGCCTATTCTTTTATTCCAAACTAAACATTGGTTTTGGTGGTGTGTGGTTGAGTTGGATACTTCACAGTTTGTTTGCTGATGGTCCATAAAGGTTTTGGTGGTGTGTGGTTGAGTTGGACACTTCACAGTTTGTTTGCTGATGGTCCATAAAGGTTTTGGTGGTGTGTGGTTGAGTTGGACACTTCACAGTTTGTTT
>JAQQZZ010118655.1:0-14749 GCA_030265115.1 Mopalia vespertina | reverse complement strand
CATCAAAGAAAGTAGACCACGCCCACTGGCCTTTCAATTTTCTATAGCACAGCATGCGCTTCTTGTTAGTGAGCCGTGCTGGCCGGCAGAGTCGTGTCTCCTTCTCTTTATAGCTCCATGGTTGGACTAAGCTATATTGTTTCATAGAATTTATTTTCCGGTTCACTATTTGAAAAACTATAAAATGTCTAGTTATGGCAGACACATTAACCATCAGCTGAAGTTGTTATCATTTCCAGATACAAATTAAAGCTTCGATGGTGATCATATGTTCATTGATGGTCTATGTGGCAACCCACTAGGGCATATGTTATATATTTACTAAAACTCCTTTGTTATTAAATGTTGGGTTCATAATTTTTATTATATTTTTCTTGAATTTATATCAATTACACGCATATTGAACAAACCACCCAGATCTAAATATCTTCCCGCTTTTATGTTATCGCTTACGATTGGCATTTAAAGCCGGGCTGAATGGGTTTTCAATTGTGTGTCGGCATGCATAATCTTAAATGTGATGCAATCTAAATAAAATCATATCTTAAACACTCCCCGTGTTTTGTTTCTCGCTATATTGCAAACGCCTTACTCAGTGTCCAATTAGGTCAAGCTTACTGGGGTTCAGGAAAGGTCATCGTTTCAGTTGTCCAATAAAAATACAGACAACACGGGCTATGGTAAACACCGAATTAGCAAAAAACAAGCCGAATTCGTCTGATTTTCTTATGTGTTGATGTTGTAAGCCACGCGTAGTAAACGGGGAAATGTCAACTTCTCTCAAACTTTTTTTATTGTAATGATATTGGTTTATTGTGCGTGTGTCCGTTCGTCATGTTACAAACCAGATTTGAGAAGTGGCTCTGTGACTGGTCAATTTAAGAAATCAATCGACACTGTTAGCAAGGCATTTGTGACAAAACACAGAGAGCGTTCTATTACGCTCGTATAACCAGCGATCGACTGTACCCTAGCTGGGTACAGTGAGTATGGCCTATGGCTGTAAGTCGATCGCTGGTTATACGAGCGTACATTCTATATGCTCCTCCAGTACTTTCACTTTTAAAGTTACACACAAGATTTTGAACATTAGCATTTTATGGTCCATTTTTTTTTCCATTTACGTCATTGAAACCACTTTGTTCTGACATGCCCACTTCACTATTTTAATTTCAAATTTACTAAGGAATATAGAATACCTAAATTGTCCCATGGAGTATGTCAAAACATTTGAGGAAGAATTTGTTTAAATGTTTTGTTGTTTTAAACTCACCGTTTTGTAGTAACACCCAACACCACAACATATTGACACTTTCACTTTATTTTCATTCGGCATTATCAGTTACATAGCTAAAAAGAAATTAACAAAACTTCAACCACTTTTCTTTCGCATTTTGGTTTTGACTTTTGGAGTCCTTTCTTCCTCATGTCTGTGTTTTCTTGACGATTTAAGCTTAGATTTTGAAGGTATTTGTTTTGAAGAGCTAAGCAGTCTTTGCTTTGAAGATTTTTGATATTGCTTGTCTTTCGATTTTTTTGGATCTTGGTGTTCCTTAGCAATAACGATTGAATTTAGGCTTTCCTCGCTTTCATGGTCTTCATCCGAGTGATGATCAATTGGAAGTGAGACGTCCTGTTCTTGTTTGGTTTTGTTGTCTATCAAATAACTATCTGATTGTTTCTTATCAGCTGTCTTCAATTCCAATTTCTAAACATAAAAACAAACAGCATTAAAAGGAATCTTATTTAGGCTGTTCATGTGTGCTTTCAATATTATTGTAATTCAAAATACCATGAAGAATTGTTTGATTGGTTTAACATAGTACTTAAGGCTATTTCACTTAAAAGACGACGGAGTGTCCATTTTTGAAGACTAGATAGTTTTAGTTGGTTAAATTTGCACAATTCTGCCAGGATCTAGATTTCCCACATCTTCCTGGGATTTGCAGAGGGCAATCACCCCATCTTTGCAAAAGTTTTTTTGTGTGTTTGTTTGATTTGGCTTTAACGTCATATTTAAAGGTTTTTCACTTATATGTCGAGGGATTGTCCACTTCACACTGTTACTTGCTTAAATACGATGGAAAACCGAGGAAATGCTGCGATAGCCGAAGTCACATCATGTGACTCACTCATATACCTCATAGTAGACGGGCAGACTTGAAACCCGTGGAAGGTACATCAAAGTAGGATTAGTAAACTAACAGGCTAAACACTAAGCCACGGCCATGGAGAATTTGCACTCATATAACTGTATGCTAGCCAAGAGTTTTATTACTCAATACTCTACATTACAACCTTTGGTCGATTGCGTTCATATAGCCAGAATTACAGCTACCCCCTGATGGATAAAGTGATCAAGGTTCGAGTTAACTGCCCATGTCATACTGTTACATCCAACCAATCATTTTGAGGAAGCTCTGCCATGAGCACATGCCCTTGATCCTTAAGCACTGATGTTGAATATCATACTCATGTTTTGAAACTTTTTTGCTCTGTAAATCAGTATTGGCATATATAAGGAGGTTTGGTGTCTGTAGGGGTGGGTACATATTCGATTGAGTTAGTTGAATTCCCCGAACAAGTCAGACAAAACATCACCCCATGCCTTGTTATTTTTGTTGTTGAGAATCACCGCCATTTTCTCTAGCCAAGTCTTCTAGCAGTACAACATCTCATTGGGTGCATACACAACCAATCAATCGCTTAGCAGCAGAGTCTGGTTATATGCCCACAATCCCCCAAGAGTTGTCATGTAGAGGAGCTCAGAAAAAAACTCTTGGCTTGCCAGGGCAACAGGAAACTCCCTCTCAACCCTCTGCAAGGCCATTTAAGGCAGCACTGTAGTTAATACACTTTCAAAAAGGACCATTACCTATATCTCGCCTCCCCGAATTATATTCCAAATTACGTACACTAACCTCCTTGTTTTGTTGTTGCACCCATTGTCTGATGAGTAAACCAAGGTCAGGCCTAACCTCAGCTGTCTCTTCTGGAACAGGTTTCTTTTTCTGCGGTGGAACATAGGGAACAAATACTGGTCTGTCATTACTTTCATTATCCACACGATCCACAATTTGAGAACTGCAAAATAAACAGATCCACAATTAGAGAACTGTTAAATAAAACAATAAAAACACTTAAGAGAAAAACATGACGTAATGCTCTCAAATAAATTCTGCGTTAAATTGATCAGCTTTGAGGAATTTTTATGAAATAGTCCACTTAAAAAAAATAATAATAATATATTTGAAAGAAGACATTATCTTTCCTGGAATTTCTAGTTTAATTTTAAGTATGTTACATAAGGAAATTTAAAGTAGCCGCCACAGAGGTGTATTGTTTTGGCCAAATTTGATGGCACCCATTGATTTGATGAAACAAGTATTCAAACACTCCTATCTTAGCCGTCTACATTACCATATCACAAATAACAGGCATACATATTTTTGCCTCACAAAGTTGAACATGAGCAAAACAAGCAAGATTTGTTTCCCCTCATTTACGAAACAAGAATTGTTTCTTACCTGGAATTTGTGACAGCTCTCATACTATGCCAGGTGTACTCTACAAATGTTGACTGCTGACCAATACGACTCATTCGCTGATAATGACGTTCTGAAAAATAAAAAAAGAAAGAACAATTACCAAAAAGACTATTGCCCCAAAATTGCAAGCGTTCAGAAAATGGTTTTGCTTAATGCTGCCTCTCATGCCACTTTACTATCATTCTGTTCAACTGTGTAAGAAGAGCATACTGTATAAAGTTGAAACCAATTAAAAGAGCACTACGTTAAAATGCTGTATAACAACAAATTATAAGAATTCCAATTTTAAGTTATTAAAAAAAATACTGTAGACTAAGAAAACTACTACAAATTTGATTTTCTCAGTAATATTTTTTATACACCCAACATATTACAGGACAGATTATTTTGGGCTTAGAACCAACTGGACTGGACTAACAGCCGTTCACTAAGACTTAAAGAGTATGACAAACACTGACCTGTATATGGCAGTAATCCTTCCACTGTTGATTTCATATTAGGTAGTTTAGACAGTTCCTCTAAAGGAATACTACGTAATACAACTGAAATCACTAACTGAGCTACGTGACAGTGACGACTGTTTGTGTTCCATTTGGTGGCGAATCTTAGTACGGAATCTAAAACAGAAATGTAATTTCCAGTTCAACAGCTACAAAAAAATGTTTGACATAAGACCAAAACTGCCACATTGTGCATGTGAGAGTCATGTAGTGTGCCAAGTCTGACAAGAATTGTAACATTTTATTTTAAGAATATCAATTTGTGCGTAAATTTGAGAGAAAAAGGCATAGTTTAACCATGTCTGGTCCCTAAAATCACATAAACAATGTTGTTTAATTTATTTGATTGTTTGATTGAATGGTGTTTTACACTGTGCTTAAGGGTATTTCACTTATATGACAGCTGTGTATTCCAACAATAATTGACACTAGCACAACAAAGATGGGAAGTGTTTCAATAATGTTGGAAAGTTAATTTCCCTCAGTGCTAAATTAAATTATTTTGAATAGAGAATGGTCTTCAAAAACAGTATCTTGAAAGTCTTTATTTTCTCGTTAGAACTAAACTGAACCATCATTGTATAGTGACTTTTTGGTCTGCCGATTTCAGTTTTAATATTACTGTAACAAGAAATAGAACACTTTTAAGACAATAATTTATTAAACTGCTCTGTAAGTTCCATAAACTCTAACCAAATTCCACTTAATAATTCTGAATGCTACAAGTATACAGATGACAACTTTCTCATATACAGATTCAAATATTTCGCTACCAATATGTAGTTTTCATCCATGAGTTTTCAGTGTTTATCACCATGATATTGGAATAAGCTACACTACAGTTATTATGAAAATACCTATTTGATCCGGCCTGAGTTTTGTTAAGGCAGCTTCCAGTTCAGTCTGGCCAACAGAAGACTCCAGGATTTCTATTAAAACACACACAAAAGAAATAAACAAATAAATAGAAATTGAAACTGTAAAATGCCTAACAACAAAACACAGCATAAAGCCAAACTGTACAAAATATCTAAAAACTGTTCTGTGAAGAAACTTCAAATATGTCACACATGAAAGAGGAGGATGCCGGAATTAAAACAGTAGACCTAGGTTTTCTAAATATTTAAAGTTGTGAAGGATGTATCTTATGTTTTTATATAATTGAAAGATTGGACAGTGTCACTTTCTTTCTCTGATAAAAATGTATGGCGCAGTTCTTTAGTTCATTTCGTGTTACCATTACACTAAATACCACCAAAATTGTACTATAGTTTCTCTGTTGAAGTGAAATCAATTTTCAATAATTTTAGAAGAAGTTGAGGACTCCTCTTCATAATTCCTGTTAGTTCATCTTGTTTATTTGATTTTAATTAACATCATACTCCTGTGGGCAATATAGTAATTATTTGCTTGGGGTTTAGGACCAGATACTTTCCTCATGAAGGAAACCATGGTAATACAGGACAATCACTACACACATAACAAAACAGATCAGCTCTCGGTTTATTTGTTTGATTGGGGTTTAAAGTCGTACTCAAGGGTATTTCACTTATATGACGACGTGCCAGCCCAATGGGTGACGGAAACCACCCTCGAAACCACTGGCAACAAACAAAGACAAGACGGGACAAATACAGGACAATATAACAGGACGAAATACAGACACCGCAAACAGATCGGCTTCCTGTAAAAATTTCAGAACGTGAACGTAGGGCGCATGGGCGTGCAATGAAACAAATTGAATAGGAATTAGCACAGTTAAATGCTTCGGATGTAGAACAAAAGCTAAACCCGCTGAGTATTCCAGCACGGTACAAAGGTGACCGAATTTGCCTGTTTTTGATGAAACGAAATTTCGAATTGATTTTTATTTTTTTTATTTAGCTCAGGGATGGGTTTATAAAGATTTAGTTATCTATTTGAGTGCATTGTTACGCGGCAAAACGTTAAATGTTTACACACGTTTAATGGGTTGAACTATCTAGTACGGAACATACTTACAAGTCTCCTAGACAGTTGATTGTCAGAGTGCAATTTTTGACTAGTTCGCCAAGGGATTTTATGAGTTATATCCGTGACTATGCACCTAGGCATAACAAAGACGTAGTAAAACTGACATAGGCATTTTTAGAAGCCTGTGGTTGGCAGTCAATCGGCACGCCACCTAAAATTGTTCAGTCAAAATGGATTTAATGGAAATCGAGCGTTAACCGAAATTAAGAGGGGAGGTAACTTGCTAAAAATGTAATAAATTTGGTCACGTGGCCAGAGACTGCCCTATGAAGGTAACGGACCAAAAACGTAGAAGTGAATATGGACCCGCTTGTCCTATAGCAACTAACGATAGTTTCGTTTTCAGTAATAAAGAAAAGGTTGATTTAGATTTCGGTTGTACCTTACCGTCGAGTGGGACATCCGTTCAGAGCTATTCACTTAACCCGCTTCCAGTGTAACCTGGATATGTCGGAGACTCGCCAGTCATGGCGATGCGTGACACGGGCAGCTGTACGGTAATCGTGCGGCATTCGTTTGTAGACCCTACACAAATGATAGGTCGCATTCAGAATTTCATAATGATCGATTGTATGGTGCGGACGGCTCAGATAGCTAGAATTCACATTCATAGTCCGTTTTTTAAGGGAGAAGTTGAAGCGCTTTGTTTAGAAAACACTATTTTTGATCTGATAGTAGGACATATTCCTGGCGCCACTAAGGGACAGTATTGTAGTACATTCGCGAATGTTGACTCACACCAACAAACTGGTTTTAATGGCAAACACTTGCAGGGTAATGCAGTGGTTAACCGCAGGGCAACTAAACTTACTGACACTTATAGCAGATTAAAAGTCCCTGATATCACGGGTCCGATTGGGGCGGTCACCTCTCAAGGCTTATAACCGAACAATTTAGCGATAAAACCTTAGATAAATGGCGTGATTCTGCGAAAACTGGTAAAGTGATAGAAACTCTCCGCCGTCGATCACGTTGTAGCCGAATCAAGGGTGTGCTTTATAGTTTTTACTCCGTTTAGGCCGAAAGTCAGATCGAGACAAAACAGTTGTTATTTCCAGTGAGTTTACGTAACACTGCTCTTAAGGTAGGACATGAAGGAATTCTGTTTGGACACTTGGGTAAAGCTAATACAATTGATCGTATATTGGCAAATTTTTATTGGCCTTGGATTGTTAGCGACGTTACCAGATTTGTCCAGTCTTGTGGCGTGTGTCAAAAAACATACCGCGCGGTAAGATACCAAAGGCGCCTGTAGAAATGATTCCGATGATACAAACCCCCTTTCGTAAGGTGGCTGTTGACATCGAAGGGCCAATCGTACCACGTTCGAAGCGCGGAAATATGTATATATTGAAGCTAGTTGATTTTGCTACTAGATACCCCTAAGCGGTTGCTCTCCGGACTATTGACACTATAACTGTAGCTGAAGCGCTTGTACAAATGTTTTCTCGAATCTGAATACAATGTGAAATGCAGCCTGATTATGGTTCACAGTTCCCATGGGGTATGATGGATGAAGTTTGTAAACTATTGTCCCTTGATCGCATAACAACATCGCCCTATCACGCCATGAGCAATGGTCTCGTTGAAAACTTCGGAAGCTTGTTTTGTGGCTGCAATCGACGCCGGAGATGATGAACTGTCCGCGTTTAACAATGACGCTTTGTTAGCCATTGTTTGGGCTGCAAACAAATTCATGCCTTACTTGTATGGTAAATGCTCTACATTCCAAACTGAAAACCAGCCTCTGGCCTTCCTTGTTAGTGCGAAAATAAATAACCCCAGGATCATGTGGTGGGCTTTATTCTTGCAGGGACTCAAATTACTGTCCAAGCTATAGAAGGGAAGGCCAACACTGGTTCAGAATGTGTAAGTAGATCTAGCTGGTAACATGTTATTGTATTGATGGTAGTTGATTGGAAGTGTCGCGGAAATTGATATATCATAACGGAAGGATACGGTATGGGCCATTTTCAAAAAAAAATGTTAATAACGGTAAAGACAACTTCCGACTCATTCTGTCAATTACATCCAAAATATAAAATGAATACAGGAATTTTCTAACCACTTATATAATTTTACCTGTACATACAGTTTAAACACGCCAATAAATCTTCAAAATTAAAAACCATTTGACTTTACCGTTAGACAGGCAAAACTGCATAAAAAAATGTTTTTATTATCAACAAAAACCATTTAACCACATTTGATTAGTTCCATTCATTGAAGGATTGTTGACAGTTTTAAACTAAAAATTAGTAACTGTAACGAAACAGAACAAATAAAATGGCATTTAATACAGTATGTCTTTACCGTTATCTCTTCTTCAAAAAATAAACTTAGAAACAGATAAACTCGTTTAATGCTGCGGGTGGTTGCGAGGGAGCTTCCTTCGCCATGGTGCTCTTGAAGCTATAGGGCAACACGAAACCGATCTGTTTGTGATGTATCTGTATTATGTGCTGCGATTGTCCTCTCCTGTCTTTGGTACCAGTAGCGTCAAGGTGGTTTGCTTCACCCATTGAGCTGGCGCGCCGTCATGTGAGAAAATAACCTTAAGCTTTTACAACATATGCATTAAATCAAGGAAATATCATCTGCATGCAGTGTCTTAGCTATGATTGGAATTCTGCCTATCATAAATCCCTATATTTGGAGAATTTTGTGTGTCAAAATTTTCCATTTTCTTATCTTTCCTTGGTTAAAATTCAGAATTCAGGTCATCTGAACTATTTTTAGAAATATGCCTGCAGAAATTGATAGGCGGACATGTCTTTAGCTTATATTGATCAAGATGGAGAGGACATATTAAGCCAAACCCACGAGGACCCTGAATGGGAACCAGAAAGCAAATCAAGTGAACTGAATATGCACAATAACAGCACAAACTTCCTTGAAATCGACAGCAATTAAGCAGTACACTTTAATGCTAGAGGATCCAGAAAAGGAAAATTGTATGTTGGAAGTGTAATCAAAACAGATGTACAGGTTGCGGGCATATAGTTTGTAGAAAGGAAATGCGGCAGTGGAAATCTTTACCAGTATGACTGGCCAGGAGAGCTGATATTAGCACCGTTAACACAAATTTCATATTACAGAAGATTGAGTTTGCTGGCCCACCCCCATTCACAGTGTCCTCCGGCGAAGGGTTGTTTGTTTGAATAGTAACACTGCTATCGTTACTTAAAACTGGAGGAAAATAATAATGGACATTATAATTAAAATGCTTCACATCTTGGTTGTGCTAGTGTCATATAAATGAAATCCCCTTAAGCACGGCGTAAAACAGCAACAGATCAAAGCAATTCACAGTGAATACCACTCAGTATATACCTATACTACATATACTAGATGTCTACGTTATCAAAAAGAGTAATTCCTTGAACTGGATCTCAAGTGTGTTTGTTGGCAACTTTATCTCGTGTGCCTTAATGTTATTTTTGGTTTGTGATTATAAAGCATAACAAATACAAAGAGTAGAACTAACTTAGTTCAGCATCAGTATTTCGTCACCGTCATTAGGCTAGTCGTTACCGTTACTAGGTGATTGATTGATTGATTGATTGATTGGTGTTTTACGTCGTACTCAAGGGTATTTCACTTATATGACGACGTGCCAGCCCAATGGGTGAAGGAAACCACCCTCGACAACACTGGCAACAAACAAAGACCAGACGGGACAAATACAGGACAATAACAGGACTCAATACAGACACCACAAACAGATCGGCGTCCTGTTCCCCTTTAGCTCAGAGAGCACCAGGGCAACATGAAGCTCCTTCCAACCACCCACACCGTTACTTGGTTAACGGTAAAGACAGACAATGGAATTTTGAAATTTCATAATATTTAAAAAGAGTTACGTTCTAGATTTGCTGCTGCAACACAATATTTTATAAAAGAAAGCTTCAATAAAATTTCTGTTTAAGTGGGGAAAACCAAAATTATTTTTTCATAAGCGTCTTAACCGTTATTTGTACCGACCCAGCACGTGCATAAAACCGTTTGCCGACCATGTGATTCAAGCACGCCGAGAAGGCGATACCGACACCTCCAAGCACTCATTGGTGAAACCATGAACCTGTTAGGTAACTGCGCCTATGGGAAAACCATCACCAACCTTTACACACACAACGATATCCATATCTGCGACGCGAAGACGGCCCGAAAACCAATCAATTCACCATATTTTCGACAGACGTGTGTAATCGACGACGAAACCTTCGTAAATACAACCTACCATTACAAATCGGGTTCATGGTCTACCAGTAAGGCAAACAGCGCATGTTCCAGTTTTATTATAACGCGATGGTTCTTCTGGTGGACAACATGTTTTACGTGACCCTATCCTGCAACACTTCCATGGGGGTCTTTTCCAACAATATGGTCACTCATTACACGACACAACTCCCCCAGGCTACCCGGTTGACAGGTGAGTGGGAATGCGGCCTAGTGAGTGTCTAGTACCCCCACACTTGGTTTAACGTATAACCCGGCGAAATGTATTCGACATCATTCAGGTCCAATATCGATCCTTGGAACCCATACACCGGTAAACGCTTCCGGCAGGGAACTATCAATCACCCAAGGCGCTGGCCGAGGGCTTGGACAAGTTGTTGAAACACACGCATCTCGCCACGCTGCACACCATCAGAGACGCCTTGACCATCGACTTTGATAAAGCGCGTCAGGTGTTTCGAATCACGTCCCAGAAGAAGGTTTAGTTTGGGCTAAGTCCGCGACTGCAGTGGTTGATGGGTATGAAGTTCGACACCATCGTCACCATAGAGGGTCAAGAACCGTACAAAGGGGTACCGAACCGGGCTGATGAGCTCAATACCGGACGTGATAGAGCCTCGCGTGGTCGGCGATACCCTCGCCCCTCTGCGGGCGGAGATCGTCGATCATCGCAACAATGGATTACAACTGAATCGTGAATTTCAACATATTCAACATCTCACCGTGCAGAAGAAAGAGTTCTCCACGGTGGAAATAGACAGAAGAGACGACTATGGCCGCATGGTACCATTCTCCCTTGGTAAGGTGATCGTGATACTACACTCTCAACGGACGCGAGCGGCCCATTTCACCAAACATGATGACTGCTCGACATCAAGCCTACCTCAACTTCTATGCGCGACAAACCGGTGGCGCTAGGTTAAACGTCTTCACAGGAGGTTGCCACCAACGGGGTCATGGTCTGATAAACATCTTCAGCAGCGTGTTCAAACTGGTCAAACCTCTAGCCTTGCAAGGGGTCAAAGCGGTCGGTCGACAGGCTTTGAGAAGTGGTCGGAACGCCGTACAGGATGTGGTTCAGGGCGTACCGCTTCAAAGGGCCATGCAACGGCGTGCGACTAAAGCCGCCCAATATATACTAAAAACCCAGGGATCTCCACCAGGAGAGCGACAGGACGCACACCGGGAAGGTTAGCTCCTCGACCACGGGGTATAAAAGTTCGGTCGACACGACCCGGCGTCAGTCGATCGCAAACAGCCCGACAGATTCAACCCGATATTTTATTTTAAAAAAAAGCATGCCGTTCGTACAACCGGCAACGTGTGATGGGATGAACAGTGAGTTTGATTTGTGGGCCCTACGACTGACCTGAGTAGTTTGGTGACGAATCAGTTTGAAACGCACAGTCGCGTGGCCTGCATTAGCGACGGCGGTCCTGTGCAATTCCGCAGTACCAACGCTGATAATGAGACGTATCTGGATTTGACCAACACCTTTTTGTACGTCAAATCGAAAATCGTCAAGGGAGATGGTACGGATTTGGTGGAGGAGGATCAAGTCGGCCCCACGAACAAGTGGCTACATAGTCTATGGAAGCAGAAGGACGTCTACCTGAACGATGCGTTGGTGAGTGCCTCCACCAATATATACCTTTGCCAGGCTTACATCGAAACCTTACTGTCTAACGGGCGTGAGGCGAAAGACTAGCAACTGAGCACAGCCCTCTGGTACAAAGACAGGGCGGGAACGTTCGACAGCAACAACGGAGAGAACCAAGGGTTTGTCCAACGCATGAAGCACAAGGCAAAAAATGTCGCTCGATAGACATGCTAGGTCGTCTCCATACGGACATTGTGTTTCAAGACCGGTATCTCCTCAACCACGTCACCGTGTGCATGCGACTCGCCCGTGCCAAATATGCCTTCACTTTACTCACCTGTCAAGAACAACCCGATTTCAAAGTTGTTCTGCAAGACGTTCAAATACACGTTCGCAAAGTACAAATCATCACACCTCTCTAGCTCGCACAAGTCAAGGTCTTGGAAAAAGCAGCAGCCAAATACCCCATTCGACGCGTGCTTACCAAGTACTTTGCCGTTCCGCAAGGGCAAATAGCCGTCAACGAACAAAATTTGTTCCTGGGTGTACTACGGAAACGCCTCATTCTCGGCATGGTCGATAACACAGCCTTTTGGCGGTACAAATGGTGAAAACCCATTTCAAAACCAACACATGGACTTCAACTACCCGTGACTGCACATAAATGGACGTCAAATTCCATCGCGCAGCCCCTCACACCACGCTTCAACGACAATTTGTATGTGCGGTCGTATTTCAACTTGTTCGTGCGCTGTTACCCATCAGCTTGGCACTATATAATAAGTAATTACCCTTCATTGTGATTTCATAGCAAATGTTACTCCAAATGACCTAGATTTCCCCACAATGGGTTGCAAAGCATCACGGGAAGACACCCACACAACCCCATAACAGCAGTAGGGTCAATCCTTCCTCAGTCAGTCGTGCGCTGTTGCCATCCGCTTCCCACTACATGATAAGTAACAACCCTTCCTCATGATGAAATAGCAAATGCTAGTTGAAATTCCCGGATGTTCATTGCAGCACAGCGCCATCTATAATTTTTACCCATCCCCCTCCCACTACATAAGTAACAACCCTTCCTTATGATGTAATAGCTAATGCTAGCTCAAATGCCCCGATGTACATAGCAGCACACCGCCATCTATAATTTCACTTTTTTTGCCCTGTCACGCAAACCCCGTATGTCCACAGCGTGTCCGCAGAGCCATCTGTAATTTCATTGTTTTCTGTCATGTCAATCAACAAAGCGGATTTCCCCAGCATGCCCACAACGCCATCCATAATTTCATTTTTTTAGTACTGAATAACGTACACTCCTTCTTTATCAGTAGTCAGGGAACATCCCGGGCAGACGACACACTTGTCATGCACGACGGTGTCCCATCACAACGCCACCACGCTTAACCTGTGACATCACGTACAGGGTAACGCCCATAACGCATAACGCATTTCTTCTTTGTATGTAATAAAATATTACTACATAAATAGTAAGCAGGTACTACTTTTTATGAAGCAAATAATTAGTACGTGATAACGTAGAACCCTTCCTTATTATGTAATAGCAAATACTAACCGAGCTGCTAACTCTATACTACTAAAAGATCATAATATTTCTGAAGTTATTTTAAGTAGATATATTAAATGATATAGGTGGTTTACTACAGTCTTCAGAACTCCGGATTTCTTTTGTTAGTCAGCTATACTATTATGTTGTATGATAACCACTGATATTAGGTCACTTATAATCCAATGGTTATAGTCATCCCAAAGATAAAGCTGCTACATGTACCAACAATTTATGTGTGAGAATTAACATGACAAGACTTCTAAAGTCATTAACGTGTCTTTTTTTTGTGCTAAAGTGGACTGAAACGATACATAGGTAAATAAAGGCAAAGGATTAAAATCAGTCAAGTTTTGTTATAATCTGTATAGTTCTCCAACATTTCGTATTGGTAGCATGTTAATTTGTGAACATATGACTGCTGGTGGCCATTAATGGTCCCACATATAACCCATATGGTTAGCCCACATTAACCCCACGTGGGCCCCCTGGACAAACTAATGAGCTATTGTGGGTGGGTAGGGGTATTTTCAATTGACTTTTTGGGGTACGTATCACGGTTATTTCAATTGTTGACACTCGAGGTCGATCGACTTAACGTCAGAGAGGTTTGAGGCCTCATCTAGTCGATGGACTTTCACTTTCAGATATCTTGGTCCATGTTTTCCAACATCAGTACATTAGATATGATTGCAAATGTACTCCAGGACTGGAAGCCATCTTCCCAGCTTATCAATATTTATAAGCGACCATAAATACATTCAACTGAAACACGAATCCGTTACCAAGCAAAAAATCAAAGCCGAAAGCCTGTAGAAAGATTGGCTTTAATTGGCTATTGCTATCGAACGTCTCCGGTAGCTTTCTGGTGGCCATACCTGATAACCGCTTGCATATGAACCAGCGTAAAGACTCCAGTAAGTAAGACGTACGGCTTAAGTTGATCGCTGGTTATACGAGCGTATCTCAAGTGACTTATTCCAAGAGATTTTCCGTCGGTAACTGCTTTCCCTCTCACAGTGTGATTTTTTCGAGGGGAATTTTCCAAAAAATCAGCTGGTAATTGTTCTATGTGACTAACATTTGGCACAGTTAAACTAAGATAGAAAATTGTAGAAAAGATGCAGAGCGAGTTCGACTCACCGAGTGTGAATTGTCTGTGTTGGTCAGGCTAAATTAATGAAATATTGGATGAAATAAAACTGCAATCTCTGTGTATAATTTATTTTTGTTCAATTCATCAGGGCGTGGGGCTTTATTTTATTTGATCTTTTTTGTGTGT
>JAQQZZ010118644.1:0-14750 GCA_030265115.1 Mopalia vespertina | reverse complement strand
GCCTCTTACGATCGACCGAGGAAGCCGAGGGAATATTCTGCAGGGCCATGGCCCACCCGCTCCCTCACGGGGCGGGGAGGTAAGAAGTCATATAAGGCTGTTCACAAGGTAAGCTTTGAATTTGAGGCAGACAAAATTACCGGCCCACGGATGCAACCACTACCGACCGTTTCTATTCTCATAATTAACTAAGGCTACATTGTACGATGAACTATAAGAGATAGTTCTACATCTAAAAGCGACATTCCAAAATAACGGGAATATTGCTTAGAATAACTTTCGAATCGGCACCGGCCCGCGGCCTTGGTTTAGTGGTTAGCGTGTTCACTTACTAATCCTACTTCGATGTACTGTTCACAGGATTGACCATCAGGCATATAAATGAGACACACGATGGGACTCCAGCAATCGCGGGGGTGGTTTTTACGAACTTTCCTCACTGTTTTGCCTCGTAGTTATGTAAGGAACAGTGTGTTGTGGACAATCCCTCGTAATATAAGTGAAATACCTTTGAGTACGACGTTAAACCCAAATCAAACAAACAAAAGAACAAACTTAACGGCACCTCTATGTTAAAGGAGAAGGCACGCGATTTTATAGTAGGTTTTGGTCGTTTTTTAATACTATTCTAGAAACATAACTGCCCTCAGATTAAGAAACTAATTAATATTAAGCCAGTAATTCAAATTTTACAAACCGGAAGTGACGTACGCGGTGCAAGTGACACACAATAACAACACCATTCCATATCGTTTAACTAAGCTATACCTATCTTATGATTCTTATCCGAGTCATTTCTCTGAATTTTTCTAACAAATAAAACCCTAAAGTAATTTAGTTGTTAATAAATTGATAGGTTTTGGGTTCGATTTAATTTTTGAAATATTTTTTTTAAAATTAACTATCAACAATGCAACTGTTCGATAACCGGGTCATTTCTTTTTTGCAAAAAATAACGTGTGGTGTTACCAGACCCTCAAGCCGTGGTCGATGTTAAGGCGAGGAGAGTCTGGTTCACGCCAGACTAGAGGAAGAGCTGCCCTGCCTTCTTTCCGTATCGATGCTCCTCGCGCTTCGCGAAAGCACTAAGCCTACTGTTTATCCGAGCCTTTTGTTCTGGGCCAAATGGAAATACACACGGTATACAGCATTCTTTTTTAATTTAAAAACCATATGGAATGGGGTTGTTATTGTGTGTCACTTGCACCGCGTACGTCACTCCTGGTGTGTAACATTTTAATTACTGGCTTAATAATAATTAATTTCTTAATCTGAGGGCTGTTATGTTACTAAAATGGTATTAAAAAAAGACCAAAACCCACTATAAAATCGCGTGCCTTCTCCTTTAAAAATTGCAAACACTATATGGGGCTTATCCTCATATCACATTTATATTGTCAATGGCAATATTGTATTACAATATATTTGATTAAGCTGTTATGTCAGATTGATGCCGCACTGATCCCTCATCTATGAAAGGGTAATTTGACAAAATAACATGATACATACCACAGTGAGATTGTCCACTACGATTGTACGGTTGTTCGTCATGGCCACTATCGCTACACTCAAGTTCACACGGAGAGCGTACACATTGCCTGTGAATCAACATATATATGGTTACTTTAAGGTATACTATGTGATGGAAAAGACAAAAACTGACCATGTAAACGATGTTAGCTACAATATGAACATAGGCCTATATAGAAAATACTATGCTATCCTAAAAGTTTAAGATAGGAATGGCTGCCTGTTTAAAATCGCAAACTATTATTTAAAAACGCACAATACGTTTAAGATCGCAAACTATTATTTAAAAACGGACAAAAGGCTACAAGACACATGGACATATGACGAACTGCAATTTCATCGTGCAAAACACGAAAAAAATGTTGTCTACTGTTTTCTACTGTTTTAATGGGGGATGACTGGACAATGAATATACTTTCGTGCATGTAACATAACGGCTATTGACGATAGCTACAGCGTTTTAATGTCGCAAACTGTGTAATTGCCTACATTGGATCTCGATGTAGCGCTCAAATCTTCAATTACGTAGACTTGCCGGCTAAATACATGCAGATTTATTATCCCAATTCGAACAAAATATGTCTCCTGTATGCCTAAAAAGTGACAATTTCTGGTCCTTTTGCTTAAATTTTACGTCGTCAGTCACGGTGAAAGGGAGAAAAATGGCGGTTTGCAACAGATACCTGAACCGTATTTGTTAGTGTGTTAGTATATCAAATAGTATTGGACAGTACTAATAGCCGGTACCGGTAAGTGAAAAACAACTTGACATAATACAGTTATGTGCACTGTAACTCTGTATATCTAAATAAGGCTACATGCATGTGTGATAGACTATTAGAGATCGAGAACTCTGCATCTAGCTAAACGATTATGTATTTATTTTCCAGCCAATATCTGTTAGGCTTCACGATACTGTATTTGTTTTCCAGTCATCTGCAGGGCTATTAAAGATCGGGAATGTATACGTCACATATGATAGCGCCATATAGCCCGGCATCGCTGACCACATGTATCTAAAACTTTACGTTCTAGTGAAATATAGAAAGTTAACTGGATTTCAGTCAGATTTAATGAAAAATCCTGGGTATATGCATCATCCTTTTGATATGTCTGATAGCCGTGAAGGGACACCACGTTTCACTGTTTTTTGCAAAGTCAAAGAAGCGATATTGCGATGCGAAGACTCGCGACCCTTCTCAGCCATCATATATAAGGCACCAAAAGCGACAGTCATTTGTCAATTAGTTTATACGATAACGCTGTAACACTTACAGAAGCCTAGAAAGGCCATGATGGCAAGGATATATCGTTTGGGGAAGTAGTGCGTCCATCTCCGTAATGTACTGGCTGCTGATTTCCGATCCTCAGGGTGTTCCCTTGTAAGTGAATGATTAGACCCAGTCTCCGTTAAAGGGCGTCCACTGTCCTCCTCCGACATCTTCACTCACAACCTAAGGAAAAAAATAACGAAATGAAAAGGCTTTGCTCATATTCAAACGCTGGCATTTGGAGATGACATTAAATGCTTCATAAATATATAACTCTTGATCCAGATTTCAAGTATATACACATTATTATAGGCAACAGCTGGCCATGCATACATGCTATCCAGAGACCCGAGGCAAGTAGGCTAATATTTTCTTGCTCTACATGTACATCAAAAACATTATCACAGGCTATATTTTTCACTTGTGCTGGAATATTCTCAATGAGGATCCATCTGCTGTCCACTGACTTATTCCACATATAATTATCCAACCGATATACATAGTAACATAGCATTAAATGCACAAGTAGGGTCAGGCCAGAGACTGTCTCGTTTGCAGCTGTAGCTATCTAGTTGCATGCTATGTTTATTTTATTTTATGCAGTAACAGGTAGGCCGAGAATCCATACTGTGCGAACAAACACTACATACTGTTCGCATACTGTACTCCCGTTCGCTTGATAGGTTTGCGAAGCCCGTACTCTCTCAAAATGAAACTGACACTGTAGCTGTTGCAGTCATATATTGTGCATACTAATGTCCTCGAAAGTTACCGGCAGTGAGTATAGCTCAACAAAACGATTTACCATCTACGAAACTAAAAAAAACCCTGGTATTTTGACTTTATTCAGGCGAGTAAAGTATAATGAATGTGGGCTCAAATCGAAGAGGTTAATCATAGTGACTATGTAACTAACTGTCACTCCTCACCAACACAATCTTATGTCAATAATTTTTAAACATGGTAGGAGAGTGACTATCTGCCACTTATCAAAAGTGAGACTAATAAACTCTGAACGATGTAGAAATATTGTCGTATTTACGTGTGTGTGTGTATAGATTAAGTACATAACTATGTTTTTATTTCTTTTGTCGAAAAAGAGAAAGGCGCATGTTTGTTTTAAAAAATCGGTAAAATCACTGTCGAGTGATAAATATTCGTAATTTCGTATTGACATCCGTATTCTCGTTAGTGTATTATAACTACCGCTGCGGAGATAAACAAAATATAGTAGCCTATACAGTACTCCGAAGATAGCTATGCTACATGAATCTTCCTAACTGCTAGAAATAGCAGAACGATACCATGATTCGGCACTTTATCTTCCAATATATAAAAATTGCATGGCCTTATCCTGTCGTAAACCATCTCGTTTTCTTCCTTGAACACTTTTGGGTTAGACAGACCCATAAAACGACCACTTTTCATGTCAAAATCAATCTTTTCTCAACAGTACCACACTCTCTTAAAAATGTCTTCTGCGGTAATTAGGTCACGCGGATTCAACGTTTATTTAGTATTCAGAGGCAGACCTTATTTCTCGAGTTTTGGTACAGCTGCATCTCGTATCTCTATATACTATATTATAGTCTATATAAGATACGTATTCGCATCTACACCGAAGAAAGATAATGCGTTTATTTTTACTCAACGTTTTGTGTTTTTAAGCTGACCATCACCCTATGTCGGTTGAAGAAACACAATTATTAAAAGAGGGAGAAACAAACCATTATTATGGGCAAAAATATACTGAACACGTCCTAATGTAATTAATATCACGCTTGGAATAGTTTCGAAACCTCATCATGGTTAAATACATCGGCAACTGATGACCTCCATGTTTTGAATGTGTGTGAGATTGAATTGTCTCCCTTGGTCATATTTGACCATGTCTTAATGCTCTCCATATAAAGTCTGGGTTAAATTAATCAGTTTTGAAGAAATTTTACGAAACGGTCCTCCTAAAAAGGAATAATAATAGATTTGAAATAAAGAATTATATATTTTCCTGACGGATTTCTGCTATTTCTATAGCTTTGCGTTTGGTGTGTTATCTAATTACGTAGGCCTAGTCTCGGCAGAGGTGTATAATTTTGGTCAACTATCAAACTTGGCGGCGCCCATAGATGTAAAGAATAAGTATAGTCAAACCCTGTTTACTCCTATATCTGGGTACATTTCAGTTGAATAAATAGCTTGCATCCATATGTTTGGCAAACAAAGTGTCAAACGAGCAATACAAGCTAGATTTGTTTTCCCCGTCTTAAAGTCAACTTCAATTCACTTTAACAGTCTTGTGAGTTGTCAATCTATGCTCCTTTATAAACTATTTATTGCCCATTCGACCGTCGGTTTTTATCCCATATGTCACAATATAGGCGCATATATGCACGATAATACTCAATGCATATCACGAAAACCAATTTAACCAATTGTGTCAAGACTCGTTAATGGTACACTAAGATCGTGCATGTATATTACCAGAAGTCTATCAAGCGACTTCTGATATTACATGTATAGTCTACTTGTCATCCTGTGTTAGACCGCCTCTTTCTTATTCTAAGAAAACCCCAATCTGATTGGGTGTGGTAAAGAGAGGTCACCCGAAAGTAGCTGTTGTAGACTCCAGTTAACACAGGTTTTACCGTCTGTGGAGGCAAGGTAAGAAAGGAAAAGAGGTTTAATGCGACGATCTTCTTTTCCGGCTTGCCTCGGGAAGATGACTGGGAGGGGGCGTTAAATTTACCGGGAGAGTTAATCCGCTCTGGCCGCTCCTTGGTGTCATCACCGCGTATCAGGTTTGCGAAGTTCCGCTTACCGAAAGCTATTTCGCATGGTCAAAGGGAGATAATTCTCATATATCAGTTATTATTCCCCATCACCATTTTTGAGCGTTGACAAAGTAACAAATAATAGATAATATCAGAAGTATAGACTTCTGGTAATATATGATAATCATTCGTCAAAATAAATAAATTAATTTAAATTAATTAATTAATTCGTAAAAGAGGGGGGAACAAAAACCCCTCCACCCCTCTATGTTACCCACCTCGAGTAATATTTTCTTTTATAATAATCTTTCTGAATAAAATTCAGATAGGCCTTATTGTGCGCTATTTTCGACGCTAGTGGCATTCAAAATCATTTTTTTTAAAAAACCCAAGAGAACAAAATATAATTTTTAGGTTGTAACCGTGTTGCAGTACGCATTTTAGGCAAGACCTATATAAGCCTGCGCCCATGTATGGTACGTTAGACCGTTTTATGGTTTATATATATTTTATGTATGATTTGGAATCTATACTGGGTGGATATTCGGGAATTATCATCGAATACCCTTGTGGTTAAGAATTTCAATTTGATTTATCAAAATAACCCCAGCGTCAGATGGCAGGCAGGCAGGCAGCCATCTGGAGCCTCACTTCTAAGGCGGCATTACCGGCTTATAATCAATAGTTGTAATCCTATATGAATTAACATGAGCTGGTTGGACAATGATTGTTCGTGATGGCTGAAATTTTCTTCCTTTTAACAGTTGGATGGCAGATTCACACTTAAAAAATTCTCAGCAGTATTTTTGCAATATTGGAGATCAATTTATTTGCACCGAATAGACCTATACAATTCCACTGTCCCCCTTCATTTCCAGAGAGTATAGCTAGGCGATGGCACTTCGTTCAGAGGACAGCTATTCACAAGGCTAGGATAGGATACCTCCTCATAACACTCCGCCACCCCCGCCGTCCTCCCCTCCCCGCGCTAAATTCTTGTTAACGAAATTCACATATGGATATTATAAATGTATTATATATGACACACTATAGTGCCTAATAGAGAACTAATTCAAGTAGGCCTATGGGATATTTGATTCTGCAATTTAAAAGGTATATTGTCGACACGAATATCCTATAAAATAAGCACGTTTATATACACGAATCAGCAAAGATATTATTAGTGAAGTCAAACAATATAGTAACATGCAAAACCAAAAACGCCGAAAATGGACTGACGGACAGAAGCTTAGACCATGCTGGGGAAACCCGGCAATTAATAAGATAGCCATGCATATGCGAGCTTAATTCTCCGGTGTAACAAATAACATGTTGATGAGAGCGAATGTTTTCCTACTGCATGTTAGCTCATTTTTTGAAACCATTACGAAACATTTTCTTAATCGCAAATGGCGTATTGTATCAACATATTGAAGGCTCGTGTAGCATTCTGGAATACCGTTGTAATGCAATAAGGAACATTTTAAATTGTAATATATATTACACTGCAATTCCCAATAGGTTAAAATGGAAAAGCCAAAACGGAACGCAGACAGATTTTATCCCGAAGTTAACTCTTTGTGAAAATTAAATTAATAACATAGATAAATGCATGTAAAAACCTCTTAACCCGATGGTTGTATTATTGTACATACCTTGGTTCGGCATCAAACAGATGGGGAACACTTGACAGCGGTCATGTGACCACATTTGGTATGCGAAACCAGGAATGATGACCTCATATGACGTGCGCTTTGATTGGTTGATAATAACAAGCCACCTGGTAGCTTTGAATTATTAATTTTGTTGTCAATGTGTGGAAACTGTCTATTTTATTTCCGTTTCGTTTACTTGTCATATATAAATTTTGCATTTGAAACACTATGGATTGAATTTGATTTAGTGAATAATAAATAGACAGCTTTCTTATCGATCGAAACGTTAAGCTGTCGACCAATGAAAACTGGTGTTACTAAGCGGCGTATGGTAGAAGCAAGACGTGACGTCAGGACGACATTTTAGATCTAGCGGACTGAGGTCGAAAGGAATATACGTGTGGTGAAATTGTACGGATTTGCGACGAAAAAGGCCTAAAAATGGGGAGATATACGGTCCCTCTCGGACTCCTAGTCGCAGTGGTCTTTGCTCAGGTCAGTGAAGGGTATATTGAGGTAAATTTCGATTGTTCTTTGGTCAGATTTTGACGTTTTGCGGAGTAGTGGTTGTTTGCCTCACTTGTTCGTGTGTTGAGACTGTGACTGTCTCGTTGAATGATCTGTGCTATTCCCAGTCCCACTCATGTACATGTACGCTTGTATGCATGCGACTTGTATGTTAAAAAAAAACAAATCTGTGATCAATTTGTAGTCTATCTTTTATAAACGTAAAGGTATGATCTAAGTGCCATTTCATTGCAGCTTAATTATTGAGAACTGTTTTGTTTTCCCCCTTAATAGACCTATAAGCTTATATAACTTATAAGCTTTAAAAGCTTTATATTTTAATAATGTTCATATATTTCTGATAATGTTCACATGATATAGGCCTTTACTCATATTAAACATTATATTGATAAAGGAATCGGATAACCATACATTCTAAACATCATGTGGAACGTGGTACAATTTTACAATTCTAATACATGATTTTCTTGAGTTTTTTATTTGAAAAAATGCAATACAAACAATAAGCACGTTATTTAAGGGTTGGCAGTAATAAATTTGCTCCCAAGGTGCCATTTAGGTCAGAATTGTTTAAAGTATGTTCTCAGCTGAGGATGAATCAAAGTTTTTCCACAGAGCTATTATACATGTATATATGTAAACAGCCCCAGGGATTAATAATAATCTGTCGCCCTACTAATCCTACTTCGATGTACCGCTCACGGGTTCAAGTCATTCGGCGATCTATCCAGTATATGAGTGCATCACACGACGTGGTACGGGGATTCATGGAAGTGCTTATTAGGAGGTTTCCTCTCAGTAATCCATTGTATTTAAACAAGAAATGGCATGAAATGCCAATATGGACAAATGTTCTCATATATATATAAGTGAAATACTCTGGGGTACGATGTTTAACACCTGTCAAACCAAAAGACAACATAATATATGTTTGGAGCAGATGTAAATATCTTCTGATCTCACCTTCATTTTCTTATGGTCGCAGTGGTGCACATGTAACTTATAACTTAACCACTTGCTCAAGTTACACAGGTCCTTGTTAAATTGGCAAGTGACTTTTCAGCATGAGTATTGTTAAAACATTCACTGATCCAAGTGGATTCTGACAAGGGCACCCACATTTTCAAATCTACTTTAACTTAACATTTTATGATTGTGTTAGTGTCGTGTTTTTTTTCACTGTTGGAGTAGATTGCAGTCGTATGAGTAATGTTAATAGAAATACATCATGTACTTTGAGCATTATGACGTTTACTATCAATCAATCAGCACTGGTGGCAAGGCTGGCTATATATGAGGACGCACACGGGACATAGATTTAACTTTTCCCAAGTTTTCTTTATAATCAGTAATATTTACATGTATACTCTGTATGGTAGATCACAACCTGTCCAGACTGCGATCTTTGTCAGAATCTGGAGAATAAACTATTAAATATTGGGAGTTTCTAAGATCAAGTTTTTTTCTTGCAACATTGGTGACGATGCCGTCAGTTCATAAACTGGATTGGTGTGTTTCATAAAATTTTATTTTTATAAAAATGTTTTTTGACATAGTTTTAAACACAATTTAGTTGCAATTTTTTAGATCCAAAGTGAAATGTTTAATATATTAACATTCTTTTCACACTCGGGTATTTCCTTTTCAGTTTCAATTTGTTTAAGTAGAAAATATTAGATATAAATAAATTAACACTCTTAGTACTGTATGCCACAGTATACCAGACTGAAACAGGGGCTTAGCCATAAATCAAAAGTATGGTGTCCAAAATGGTCAATTGCTTCACTTTTTAAGTAACTGGGTGTCCAATTTTTACAGTTTTCCTATTTCCTGCATGTTCAGTTTCTTAAAACAGGGTGTCGAAATGAGGCAATTGTTCAATTCAAGGTGCCCAAACTAATATCAATAAGCAATCGTGGGGTTGGTTTTTACATGGATTGCTCTCAGTTTTTCATGGTTATTTAAGCAAGTAACGGTGTCAAATGGACAATCCGTAGTCATATAGCTGAAATACCCTTGAGTACGATGTTAAAGCGGCTAACCCAATCAAACAAAGGAAAAATAATTTTGATAAACTCATATATTTTTTTAAACAATCTGTGTCAACATCAAGGTAAAACTAAAAGAAGCAGTAGAACTCTGACTATGGTCTGGTGAATTTTGTAGACGAAGATGGAAAAAATTTCTTCAAACTCCCCTGAATATATAAAAGTCTGTAACTGTCAGTTGAGTATAATGTACATGAAGGCCTGCTTCTCTTTACTGTTGAGGCAGGTGCTCTAAAATCCAGGTGCAGTCTTTGATGAGGCAAGGTGCTTCTTTGTTCAATCCTTCCTCTTGGTTACCATGGTTAACTGGATCAAAATTCCAATGGGATTGGTGGACTTCTGTCACATGTTGAGTCATAAACATATTGATAGTTTAGAGACATGCAGACTACAATCATTTACCTCTGGCTATATTAAGGAAAATGTACAATATATGTTCCAAGCATAGATGATAGTCCTATTCACTGTCATGACAATCCAGCTCTGGAAGAACATTTTATAAGGAATTCATTTCATAGTTATTGTCTGTCCCACTTTTCCTTGTGTAAATGATCCTGCAAAGTCTGACAGAAAATATTCTTAACAAAAACAAACCTTTTACATGATATACATATAACATGATTTACATCACAAGATAATACATTGTACATGAACATTGGAACATATATTTTCTAAATTCATTTCCCAGACAGTAAATTTAATTTGGACTCTTTGTTGTGTAAGAGCTTGTGTGGTTGAAGAGGTGGACTATGGACCATCGGATTAACCGCAGATTGTGTGCTGCATGTAATGCTATTTTCACTTAATAATAGCGTTAAAGGAAGATTATTTTTACAATAAAACACTATTTGCATTTTGTGGTTGTGGTAGTGTGAAGAACTGTTGAAATACACTGCCATCATACACAGGAGCTTAACCAGAAATCAAAAGTATTGTGTCCAAAATGGTAATTTTGCTTAATTTTTTAAGTATAATGTTACTGGGTGTCCAATTTTAACAGTTTTCTCCTGCATGTTAAAGTTTCTCAAACAGGGTGTCCAAATGAGGCAATTGTTCACTTCAGGGTGTCCATATGGTGGGTGGACACCCCTCTGTCTAAGCCCTTGGTTATACATGTTTTCTAACTTTCCATTTGTAATACATACAAGTGCATGTACATTGACACATTACAATCACAAGACGAGGAATAAAATGCACAGTTGTACACAAGCTTGCATATATTTACAGGGGTCGGTATTTAGAATGTCAGCCACTACTGTATGAAAATATAATTGTATGTACATGTACGTGTAGTTCCATGAAAAATGGCTGTCCTTCAAAGTTTCAGGTTAGAACATCTAAAATCAGCCCAGGACATGAATGTGACTTCTTTCACAACATTTCATTTGTAAGCCCCAATCGAAACAGAATAGAACCTTTTCAGCAGATTCGGGGAAAGAGAGATCTTTTCATGATTAATAAAGCAAAATGATCAAAAAAAATTCAACAATGTCGAAACTCTATTATTTGGTGTTAATGTGTCAACACCTTTTTGACAACTTGTTCCTTTTCATTAGGACCCATTTTCTTTCAGTTTTTTGTCGGAAGAACTGTTCAATTGTCGAATGTGTGTTAAACATTTCTTTTTCTGGGAAACTATTTCTATGATAAATTCACCAGGGGCCTCTTTTCAGTGTCCCTTGTAAACATTTTTCTCAGATTTGCATGAAATACTTGTCCTGCAAAACATACTCAAATGACTTAGCCTGTCATGTCCTTTTTAGCCATTGATTTGTAACTCTGTTCTCTGAGTGGAATAACCTTAACAGGCCTTGTGATTTGAGGAGAGTGGTATGTATGTGTTAAAGCATAGGACTGCATAGGAACCCAAGGCCTGCCTTAATTTAATACGACCAAAAATGTCTTTGATATTGCAATGTGAAGTCTACTACTCATAAGAATGGCTTTATCGTCACCCTCATAATAACCTGCCTGGGCCTACAGCCGTCGCTTTATATTGGTAAGGTGTGTGCTTACTAATCTTACTAACCGTTCACGGGTTAGTCCATCTGTTGACCATCAGTCATCATCATATAAGTGAAATACCTTTGAGTAGGATGTTAAATCCCCAACAAACAAACATCAAACAAACATAATAACCTGTGCATGTTATTAGGTGTCATTCAATTATCATTGGAATACACCGCCGTCATATAAGTGACATACCCTTAAGCAAAGTGTAAAACATGAATCAACGAATCAATCCTGACAGATGAGGAGAAATGTTTGTTAAGTTGAATAATTATTGCTCCGTCTTCCTGTACAAATACACACTTTACATTGTATCTTATAATTATTGTACTGAACCTGTTTTGTGTTCTCTGCTTGTGTTGATGGTTGTCAATACGTGGTAACACTGTGAGTGGTAAACATTGATATACAGCCATATGAACGAAATTTTACCTTAATCAATATGGCAGAAAAATCCTAATCAATACAACGCATAATTAGTTCATATTTTTGTGTTAAAATAATTATCCATTGTGTTGGAGACGTTATGGTTATGAATGAATTCATGAGAATGGCCTATTATGAGTATCCATTCACTGGAAGTAAAAAGATAAGCACTCATTCTATGACTTTCTGCTTCTGGTAGAATGTTTTTTGCTCAAGTGGTCTTGTGAGTTGAGAGATAGACCTTTGCTAGTTTTCTGCTTTACCTTATGGCCTCATATGGTGTCTTTCTAAGGCCATTATCGATCCACCTTGTATCCAGTTTGGCGTGAAGCCAGTGCTGATCTATAGAAGAGGATCGATATTGTCAATCAGTGTTAGATACTGGGCTATGTACACACAAAAATTACTGTGAAAGCATCGTATACTCGTGCGTGATAACTGCTTAATTTTCAACAGGTCTAAAATAGTGGGGGTTAATTCACAAGGCAGATTAAGCAGGTCTCTGATGCACTCATCTTGTTTACTTTACATTTTATATCCTTCATATGTTCAGTGTGAAAAACCCCTGACCAGTTACAAATTAATAGCCAGCACAGAGAGGGGTAGGTAGTCATGTACGTACATTGTACATACTCAACCTGTTTGACTACAAAATGTCACATATTCCACGTTCTGCACCCAGGTCACACATTTTTATTCACAGTCCAGTCCTTGTGCTGTGGTGGTATTAATTCTTGTTACAAATGGAAAACAAAGGCTTATTTACTTCTGTACAATGTTTTAATGAAAATAAATATTAAAATAATGTCTAATTTAAGCCATTTTAAGTAACGGTTATATAATTATATTATATTATATTATTATAAAAGTCCTGAAGCAACCTCCCCAACAAGAATAATGCCAATTGAAGTGAATTCAGTTTCTGAAGGTGCGTATGCATGCTTTTCATTCCTTCCAGGGATAGTTTTTTTAAGAGTGGATCATGATGCGATCAGCCAATCTCCTACCTTAAACTCCAACCCTTGCATGAATGAGGTCACACACATGTTTATCATATTTATAAGATTATACTTTTTCTTCTGATGTTTTCCTCTTTAGTTACGCTATTGAAAAGTATAATGACAGATGCACTTTTAACTTTTAAAAATTTTAAATGCATATTTATAGACTGTGGCATACAGTACAACATAGTTAAACGTTGTTCCTCTATGTCCCCAGCCACCACAGACTGGCATATCATGTGACTGGAGATCTTTATACTCATGGGATATGAATAACTATAGTCCATGTGGTTAACTGTACTGGCATATTAAAGATGCATTTCAGTGGCTGTCTAGACGTATTAAGTGAACACTTTGAGTGCTCTGGAAAGGGGTGAAGTTGGTAGTCTAAGTGTTAAAAACCTGACAACCTGTAGAACTCTTGGTAACACTCTAAACATTAAGGACTGAATTACAATAAATATTCACCTGCATAGTGCAGAACTGAAATATAAATGATCAGCTTTTTTTATGATCATGATGGGTTTACAGGGCTTCATGTTTGAAATGAACATGAGAGCTGAAAATCACTCATCTAGTTGGTTTTAGGAGAGTATTTTTATTATCTAGAAGAGTGAATTCTATTTAGCATGATGTTAAATTGGACAATCTGCGAGGGCTGAAAACAGTGTACCTAAATCTTCAATTACGTGAACTTTAGGTGAGGGTGAGTGATCACTCGCCTCAAATGTGAAGCCCTGGTTTACATACATGTATATACAATGTAGCTTTATGATGTAGATACATTTATAAATACAATCCATGTGTTAATTTGTTCCATTCTAAAATAGAAATCAAATCATTATCTCTTTCCATGATACAAGAGTGATTTATACAGGCCATCCATTACCTATCGAAGATGAACACTAAAAATATAGATTGCTGTAGAATATGGCATTTTCCATCACATTTGGGATTTTAAAAAAATGAGACTCAAAGACTGCATAGTCTCAATTCATTTATGACAGCATTGTTCAATAAACTTTGGAATAATGTAAATTCCAATAAACAGTTATTTTTAAATGCATAAATAATGTCATATTCAGTGTACACTACTGCAACATGTACTTGTAAGTTGTAAATATTAAAGACAAATTAGTGCATCCAATGTGAAATATTGTTCCAGGATGATGTCCATAAATTCATTTCTATTTATAGTATTACTGTTATATAGTCATATTTAATTACCATACAGAAAGCAGGGTATTACATGTATGTTTGTATTTCCTTTCGTGTTGATCTCAAAAGATATTTGAAGGTGGTGGGGATAGAGACTTCCTGGCGCTCTTGGAATTAAAATGGTGTGCCTTTGTTATATATATAGTGTATGGTGATTGTCTTTTGCTGTTTGTTGACAGTCATATTTAGGGTGGTTTGACCGTCTCCATCCCCCTTTGAGTTGCCTGGTACAGTCCTCGAAATAACATTCACCGGGGTGATCAAAAAATCGATCCCCTGGTTTTAGTCTCAG
>JAQQZZ010118633.1:0-14750 GCA_030265115.1 Mopalia vespertina | reverse complement strand
GACGGATTGTCCAGTTCACATTGCTCCTTGCCTAATTATGGTGGAAAACTGAGAGGAAACCTCGTAAAAACCACCCCCGCGATTGCCAGAACCACATCGTGTGACTCGCTCATATACCTGATAGTCAACTGAGGGACTCGATCCCGTGAACAGTAAATCAAAGTAGGATTAGAAAGCGCACACACCACCACTATAAAGCCATGGCCGCAGGCTTCATTTTTAGGTGATAAAAAATCAACCAGGCCGTTTTTAACTACAAATATTCAATATCTTATCTCTTTATCTGCGAAATTCAATTTTCAGCTGATCTTTGATGTACAATGTAGGGTACAAAAGGATTTAAAATATAAAAGGTAATACAAATAAATATGACCAGAGTATGTTACTGACTTTCCTTAGCTACACAGTGTTTACATACAAAACATGCATGCCTGAAACATTTAATTGATTGTTACATAAGATGCTGCCAGCACTGTAAACAAAAATCCAGTTTCATGTCACTGGAGAACATATTTCCTTAGGCCGGTAATAAAATGAGTTTGATAATAAGTTTTTAATAATAAAACTTGATCAGAAGAACCTGATAAGCATGTATTCCAGACAGATTGAATCCTGATACATGTACTATCATTATAGAATTAACACTGGAACTACTCCATCAAAACAATCAGTCTGATGGACATTGCCCTTAACCGATACTTATCTCATGGTTTAATTAACACTGAGTGGTTACATATAGATCAGAGGCCAGTCCCACAAAGACATCACAGCTACAGTTTATCTTCATTTGTGTAATGGCACAATGCCTTCAAACGTACTTGTAATTTAGATCAACTTTGGATAGGAAAGATATGAGGTGTGCATTAAGAAATTATTGATGCTATTTTTGTGAGAAAAAAATGTTAAACAGTAAGATGCTGAGATCCAGGAATATGTATCTTATAGTGCCTTATACATGTACCACCATTTTATACAAAACATTTTCGCTGTTGTTTTTTTTATAAATTTTTTACATTCCAAATGCAGTACAAAGTTTAAGCATAACCTTGAATTCTTTCAACATTTCAGTCTCATGTGACAATGCTTTTTCATTGGAACGAAAATGCTGTTGTACAAAATTAAGACTTTCCTAGCTTTATTAATTCTATAGCTATCTAGTAAAACCCAGGAGCTTTTTCTGACAAGGTCAACACCTGACCAATTGAGTTAACCAATTTTTATACTGTGAAAATAATTATTCTGTGTTTTATTGTGGGTTGTTTTAAATAGGTCAACTGAATGTCTTTCCCGGATATTAAGCTAAATATATTCAAATCCGTTAATAATAATTGCTTAACAGAACAGTGCAAATACATTTATTCTTCCAGTGAAATATGGCAAAACAAAATTGGTACTTATCCAACAATTGTGATTGGTATTTGTTTTATGTGTTGTTGTTTTTTAAGTACACCAGGATACTTCGCTGAGAAAGTTTCACTTCAAAGAGTGAAGGAAAAAATCGTGGACTTCACTAGCAACAAATCATGACAGGATACAAGATAAGCCTGTGACGCAATATGTGGCAAAATAAGAGAGAATAGGTTAACTTAGGCCATCAGTATTAGTAAACGGTGTTCATCTTTCCCTTTAACTCAGAGAGTATCAAGGATGGGTCTTTTCCACCAAGAGATTGCCAAGGACTCTCTGTTTATATTATGCATTTATTATTCAAAGAAAAATATGCACTTATCTAACGTTTTAAGAAATAAAAAATGAATACATCAACCAAAGTACACTTTAGCACAACCTTCTATGTACTGTGTGTAATAAAATAGAGAAACCCTCACTTCCATTCCAGCAGAGTTAACAAAACTTAATTTTCAAAAAATATTCCTGAATTGACTTTTTTTAATCGTTATAGTTTCACGATTCTGTAACATAGTACAAGAAATAGCAATTCAATAACCTGTTGAAGCCTAACAGTAATTTAAGACATTTTTAACTTTCCATGATACATAAGAAAGGCATGTATGAATTGAAATTTCTATTAATTACGATAATGAGCCTCATTTCAGTTTCTAGCACCCTTATCAAACAAACATAAAGTGCTACCAACTTCACCATATTTAATACAATTGTTTATCATTTATTATATGCTTCCTTGCAATATTTCTTCCACAAAATAGTTTGGTTTTTAATTATGTATTTTACATTTCAGTTTAAATACAGGCTTGTGAGAATATTTTCTTTTCAGGCTATTGAAAGCTAGCTATAATATTCCGTTTTATTGCAACATTATAAAAAGAATTACACTGCCATGTTACTATTCAAATAATAACAAGAATTAAAATGCATCCGGTTAAACATTTTGTACCGAAAAAACAAGTCCCAATGTAAGCCTTAGAGAACTGTGTCTGTCTGACCACTTCAATTTCAAGCTCATGATAAAACAAATATTTATAGCAACCATTCTTGTTCTTGTAGGATATAAAATAAATGTAGCAAGTGTGGGAAGAGATAATTGAAATGTAAACAGTATTCCAAGAAATTTGTCATGTGCACCAGATGCATGTATCTAATTTCGTACAGAATCTCTTACTGTAAATAAGGAAGCTGGTTTTGATTGGAATGATTACATGGTCTGGGGTTTCTTAAAGAATAATCAAGACCTAAGTAGCTAAGTTGAGCATACGATAGAATTTATAGCACTTAAAATGGCATATACCAAATGAAGAGTTTTATACCAGTTTTCCCACAATAAATAATCGTATTCCAATAACATATTTCCTAACTGCAAACAGGTGGATTGTTTGACTTTTGCAACTATTTCCATGTTTTTTTTTTTTACACAAAAATGTAGTCAAGAAGCTGTAATACCTCTTAGGCTGGCTAAAAATACTTCTTGTATCACCAAGCTTGTGGGGGGAATCACAGCTCCTGGTCTTAATAATACATGATTTTCTGGTTTCTGTCCAGTATACATGTAATGAATATAAGATAAGAGCTAAGGCAATGAGAAATTCATGAATGTAAGCTCCGTGATAAGATAAAAAGCCTGCTGTAACACAAGGTAATGTGTCAACTAACACCTCCCATACAGGCAGACATAATGGACATTTCTTACCTTGATTATTGATTTGTTTAATTGGGGTTTAACGCCGTACTGAAGGTTATTTCACTCACATGACGGCGTGCCAGCCAAATGGGCGAAGGAAATCCCCTCAATGCCACTGGCAACAAACAAAGACAAGACAGGAAAAATACAGGACAATCACAGGACTTAATACATAGACATCACAAAAGATCGGCTCCATGTTTCCCCTTAGCTCTGAGAGCGCCACGGCAACACGAAGCTCCCTCCCAACCCTCCACAGTGTCTAGCGGCATTTAGTATATTATAGGCTGTATAGACTTCATCCACTGTCTAGTGCCAAGTATTACCAGTACATGTACTTATTTATACTGTGTACACTGCAATGGTTTCACTGTTCATTTGTTTTATTGGAGTTTAACGTTGTACTCAAGGGTACTTCACTTATAGAACAACGGATTGTCCACTTTTCATTTTGCCTGTTTCAATAGGGTGGAAAACTAACAGGAAACCTTGTAAAAATCACCCCCAGCGATTGCCTTATACCTTATTGGTTTGGCTGTATATTGCAATAATAGTTATGACAAATGCATTACATCATTACAAAATTGAGTGGATACAGATAATTAATTACACCTCTAGCCCACAAACAGTTTAAATTCGATCAAATACATGTACAATGAATAAGGATTAGGAAATTTAAATATAGTTCAGCTGGAGATATCTGTCAACCAATCACTTGATAGGGGGAGAAAACAATTAGGTTACACCTTTAACGGAGCATAATTTCATTGACAATCCAAGACACACTAATGTTTCACTAAATTATGGTCGGCTGTCACTGGAACTCGATTAGACCAACTCCTACGACTTGTTCTAAATATCACGCCAGGAGACCGACGGTTCTGCCAGACATGAGCAAATAAACTTGCCATGTCAGTATCAGAGAAAAACAAGTGCTGTCCAAATATTAATGCAGCCCTAGTCCTTATTCAGCTTCCAATAACCCTACGAATGGCAAGACACCTAATATTATATTTACCAGCTATGTTTGATTTCCCTCAATTGCATTGAAGTCTGCACACCACAGATATAAATAAAATAATAAGTGGCTAGACCATGTAATTTAAGCATTCATCGACTAGTATTCATATATAATTACGGGACATAATACGGTTTATAGAGATAATATTTATAGATTGTTTTACATGAACAGATGGGGAGAACAGCACTCGGAGTACAATAACATTGGCAATTAACACCTATGCTGTGGAGGATATACTGGTAAAGTGTTTGTTTGTTTGATTGGGGTTTAATGTTGTACTCAAGGGCATTTCACTTACATGTATATGACGACGGATTATCCTCTTCCCACGGCTCCTTGCCTAATTATGTTGGAAAACCATAAGGAAACCTCGTAAAAACAACCCCGCCATTGCCGGAGCCACTTCGTGTGACTCGCTCATGTACCTGATGGTCGACAGACGGACTCGATTCCGTTAATGGTATATCAAACTAGGATTAGTAAGAGCACACGCTACCGCTAAGCCAGGGCCCTGGTAAAGTGAGCAGTGATGTTAAGAAAATGTTTTTTCTTTGCATGGTTAATGGTTAAGTACTCCTATATGTATTACATAACTGGAATTTTACACCACTTGTTCAAAGGTTCAAACTTTGTCACAGAGAACAATTAATAAACCTAATACAGTACCCAAAAAATTAAAGCAAAACATGGTGCAACTTTCCAGTGCAAAGCACCAGAAAATAAGCACAAGTGGACATGCAATTCCCCACAACCACCCCTAGTCAAGATATGAAGACTTACCTGTATGAAGTCTGTTTGCGGATTGGGAAGTGTCCCAGTCTATCCTGACAACCTTCATCTTCATTTTCTGTCTCAGATGTTCTGTTCTGAAAGTCATCTTGAACCCTCAGAGAGAACCCTTCAGCCATCTCACACAGCATAGATTCTTCTTTATCTGTCACTTCATCTGCCTAAATCCAACAGACATACCCCTCCTGTGACATAAGAAAACACAAACATTTACACAAACTGCTCAAAGGGAATACACATTAATTAATAAAGTTACTCTTCTTGCCTGGTGTGTACGTCATGTAGTCTGCAATAAGCAAATATCTGCATATAAACATATAGGGGCGCCATGCTAAAAATATAATGCTATGATAGGGGAGGAACAAAAAATACATAGAAAACTACATTAATTTTGAAATATAGGTTTGAGGTGCTAAATTTATAACACTATGTAAATGAATATACACATTTTCAAATTCACAAAAGAGTGTGAGACAATAACAAAAAAAATGTCATCTCTTGATATAAGAACCATCAAACTGTAAATAGTCTTTCTGTATCATTAACTGTACCCACATGTCTGTTGAAAGGCAGCATGACAAGTATGATGATGTCACCTGCAATTTTAACAACAAAACCACATCTTCATATTCTATAACACAGATTTCTTCCACAAAAATGCCCGAAAAAAATAAATCATGTAAATGTATAGCATAGATACATCAAGGACTAGTAAAATAACTTATTTTACATATTGATTGAGACTTTCTGATGATCCAAACTGAATCACCTGAATCAATTTTTGAGACATTCTATTAAAGCTGGACCAAGAAAAAGAAACAAGTTAATACATTTTAAATGAAACTACATGTACCAAATTTAGTTATTCTCTAGGAAATTAAATTAAAGTATTCCACATTTTACATGTATATGTACAGCCAGGTGGACAGTTTGTCTACTATCCATTCAGAACCAGTTATACAGACATCGTACAGTCTAACTTTGGCAATCAGCCTGGATGAGCTTAAAGGAACACTATTTATGTTTAGTCTGAAAAATATCTACGATTTCAGGCCTGTGCTGTTGGGGAGAACGGACAGAACGGGGTCTCCCCATGGTATGCAAACTTAGTTTAGGAGGACCGATTTATAGGTTTCCCAAATTGTTTGCAGTCTTCATCTAAATTTGCATTTTGCTATTGATTTTGACAAAGTTTGTCATCAGATAATCAATGAAGATTGTATTTTAAAACAATTTTGCTTTATTTTACACAAAGGCACATTTATGCATTTAAAAAATCAGCAAACCAGGGTAAAATGTAAATGTTAGGTTACCTCACAAAATTTTAGAGGACTGATTTTAAGGTTATGTCAGAAAAGATTACAGCACAGGCCTGGATATGAAAATACAGAAATAGTGGGATATCCAAAATCGGACTTAGGAGTGGTACCAAGGAAGTACAAATCTTTGAATATACATCAAACTTGGGTCACATACTATCCAAATTTCTGATTCCAATTTCTATTCATAACATGTAAAAACGAGATCAAAAACTCTCCCACAATGCTGTCCCAACTGTCATGTTACATGTACCTTGCATTTGTTTACTCTGAAAAAAATAAATGAGATGCTAAAAGGAAGAGCATCCAATTCCTAAATTCTGACCTGTCCAAGTGTTAAAAATGAACCAAGTTCAGGGACCGGTTGCTCGAAGCACAGTTAAATTTAATCCCCTATTAGATGACATCACTCCATGTTGAAGGTCTATCTCTAACCCGGTATTAGCGCCTTAATCTGGTGTTAGCAGCTAATCCTCTTTCGAGCCAATGGTCCCAGATCTCAACACAGGTAGCTACTTGTACATGCACACATAGCCTATAACTCCTGTACAATGGTTATGCATTTAATTTACGGGACATCAAAGCTCCATGTATGAAGGTGTCATTCCCTTTCAATGGAGAAGGAACACAGCAGTGGCATACACTGATTATTAAAGTAACTTCCCCTTCGGACAACTTTTCAACCTACTTTTTAACTGTGTATGTACAGTATGTATACAATACAAAGGTACATGTGATTATCATAGTTTAATAATTCACATGGCATAACCTGATATGGGTACAACAAAGCCAAACAAGGACCTGTTAAATCTGTCAAGCAAAATATCACTTTTGGGAGATTTATTTTCCAGATCAGGAAGTGATCATCATGAACATCGAATCAAACCCTATTTGAAGTACCTTTATCACTATTGGATTTGTAGCATGAAATACGAGTTGCTGTTGTTAAATCACAAAATCACTTCTACTGATATACAGATTAATGTGCTAAGATCAACTTTGTAAACATTATATCAACTATTCGTTGATAAAGTGACCCAAAACAGGATTTTTATTAAAGATTGTGTTTACCATTACAGTAGATCATGTCATAATAGTAACTGGATAGCCATCTCTCCATTATACATACTCATGACTAAATACAAATGTAACATGTACTATTCAATTCAGCTTCAAGTTTTTAGTTCTTGCAGTTTTGTGTTATGTTGCATGACAAAGGAACAAGGGCAGTTATAAACTACTTAATCTTAAATAAAACCCTCACCATGCACAACAAGGCAATAAATGGTCCAAAACGTCATACCTCAAACCTATGGTAAATAGAAGGAATGACAGAGTATTTCAGAGCTTTTGCATGTTTTCATCAATCACAGAAAAGTCTCCTTCAGAGAGACAAACTAGAGTTTTCCTTTAAGGTAAAACAAGGACAATGTCCTATCAACCTCTAGCTTTCTTCGAATCTTGAGTTGGTTCTTCGCCAATTGTCCTGCTAAATACTAGACCTTTGAGCAAAGTCACGATTCAGAAGAAATGATTTCCTACAACAAGCTTGTGCTGTAATGTGTTCTGGCATGACCAAAAAATCGATACCCAGATCAAATTTTCTCAACATAAAATCTAAATTCAGACAACCTGTAAACTTATCAAGGATTTTTACATCAATATAATTAACTCTAAATGTGTTTTTATTGATTTTATGTTTCAATAATTAATATCATTTATTCTTGTCACTAGTTGTAAAAAAAATATAATCTGTGTTAAAACAATAATATTAAAAAAGGCAATATTCCCATTGATTTTTATACACTTCTGATTCGTGACTCACTATTGAATGACAGTTTTCAATACTAAATCAGTGTGTGGTTGGAGGAAGCTTCCTTTTGCCTTGGTGCTCTATGAGCTGAAGGGGAACAGGAAGTGGATCTGTTCATGATGTATTTTTATTGCGTTAACTGCCGTATCCTGTTTTTTATCATCTTGTCTTTGCTTGTTGCCAGTGGTGTCGAGTGTCCTTTCTATCACCCATTGAGTTAGCACAGCGTATTGTGAGTGACATGACCTTTAATAACTATGGCATTAAATCCCAATAAAAAATGCTTATTCAGGCTTATTCACTGTTGAATGATGACTTTCATGGCAGAATGATCATTGTACACCACTTAATTATGATTATTCATTACTGAATGATGGTATTTTACTGCTTAATGATAATTTTCACTGCCAAATGTTGATTAATCACAATTGTATGATGATTATTCATAATTAAATGATGAGAATTTATTAAAGAATAATGATTATTCAATAATAAATGATGATTATTAAAAAAAAATTGAATTAATATCTTGACTACTGAGTGATAATTTTCACCAATGAATGAATGATGATTATTACTATACTTAAAGATTATTCACTGCGAAATGTTGTTTGGATGCAGAATATGGAATTTTTTTAAAAGAAATCTGGCCACATGGAAAATCCACCATCTGTTATCCAAAAGCAAGTTGATTTTGATGAAAACACATGAGAAACTCAAATAGTCGTTGTAAATACTATCCACAAAGTAAACTAGACTAAAACCTGTTTAAAATTCCAACCTTTAAGTAAACTGTCTTACAGACTTAAGTCAGACTGTTTTAAATCAATGTTCACTGGCTTTGGTTTTTCTCCATGTCTAGAATACAGTCTGGTGATTATTGGCATACAGACAGTCTTGGAACTCTTGTACTCAACTATTGTGGGATCAAACCTCCATCTATCTATTTACCTTCTATGTGTTTACTGTAATATCCCAAATAATTCAAACAAAAAAACCCAACAAAAACCCAACCTAAAAATGGGTCACATGAATAGCAGATAGTCCACAACAGCTGGGTATACAAGCTGTGTACAAGTTTATGCTTCTAAATAAAATATGGGATAATTTGTCACTTAATCAAACATGGACAGGTATTTGTTTTTTAAGAAGTCTAGGAATAGCTCTGATTATAAAAGTATTTTCTGCAGGCTGGATTATATAATCTTGAATTAGTGAATAACAGTGAGTGCCGTGACTGTTCCATTAGAGACAAGCAGAGTGTGTGAGAGGCTTCTACACAAACTGTTCCGCTCAAATCCAGACCTTTTGAGAGAAGTCACGATCAAGAGAACTCAGAGTCAATCATGGGATAGGGTAAATACTTCTGTAAATCAATTTCTTTGGACTTTCTAACCCCCAAAAAAGTTTCAGTCCTATCCCACATTGCTGTAATCTTCGCGTTTTTAGATACACTTTGAGAATAAACACCCCACCCAGCGACAGTATACCCAATGTAAGTATAGTGACACCCCATTGCGTAACAGTATACGGATACCCCACACAATGTAAGTATAGTGACATTCCACCAAGTGACAGTATACGGACATCCAAGCTAATGTAAGTATAGTGAAACCCCACTCAGTCACAATATACGGATACCCCACACAATGTAATTATAGTGACATTCCACCAAGTGACAGTATACGGACATCCAAGCTAATGTAAGCATAGTGACACCCAACCCAGTGACAGTATACGGATACCCCACACAATGTAAGTATAGTGACATTCCACCCAATGACAGTATACGGACATCCAAGCTAATGTAAGTATAGTGAAACCCAACTCAGTCACAATATATGGATACCCCACCCAATGTAAGCATAGTGACACCCCACCCAGTGACAGTATACGGACATCCAAGCTAATGTAAGCATAGTGACACCCCACCCAGTGACAGTATACGGATACCACACCCAGTGACAGTCTACTGACATCATACCCAATGTAAGTATAGTGACACCCCACACAGTGACAGTATATGGATACCCCACCCAGCGGCAAAATACGGATATGGTGTCCAAAATGGTAATTTTGCTTCACTTTTCAAATAACTGGGTGTCCAATTTGACAGGTTTCCTATCTCCTGCATGTTAAAGTTTTTAAAACAGGGTGTCCAAATGAGGCAATTGTTGACTTCAGGGTGTCCATTTAGACAGGTGGACGGGTGTGTGCCTAAGCCCTTGGGCATAAGCCGCATTGTTAACATATGATTGCTATAAGATGGTTCACACATTTTGCCTTAATGATGACCAATAAACAGAATGTAAAATTCTTGACATTAAAAACAATATGCAACTTTTTAACTTAGTTATCCTGCAAATTGGTATCAGTTTAAGTCCTTGGGGATTAGCTGACATTTCAGTTAGTGAATCAGAATGAACATGCTAAACTAGAGTCATACACGGTGATCATGGTGACTTGTAAATGCTCTGCTGTACCTGGTTGAATATAATACACCACAACAGATAATACTTACAGCTGTGCTTCCAAACCTCTTTAACTTAATGCAACAATATTTATATAAATACATATCCCGCCTACACTATTTAAAACCAAGGTGAATATCAAATACTATCAAAAGAACCGTGTGACCCATTTTCAATGGAAGTTTCAAATCATCATTCTGTAGCAATATATATATTTTTTAAGGCATAACTAAATACACTACATGTATGTATCCGTAATAGTGTGTGCCTTACAATTTGTAAATGAAAATGCAACAGATATTCTGGTATCAATATATATCATTTAATAAATAAGGCACTTGTAATCCTGAACACATTTGTTTTTAGTACGTACAATAAATATGTTTTAATAGTCAATAATTGGGATTTAATCTATACAGGTAGCTGTCTATAGAGGAGATAAATTTTTAAAAAATAAAAACTAAATAAATGGAAATAGTATTTCTGAACCTGGATGTAAAGCAACAATACTACAAACTAATAAATTTATTGTAAACTGAAAAAAAAACATTTCTGTATCAATTTGTCAAATAAATAGAGATTATCAAAATTACTTAGGGGAGGCCAAATACATATACTTGCTACCATTCACAGAACCCCTGTACATGTTGAAATTACTATAACATGTGACAGCACTATGTCAGACTGAAACAGGCAAAACAATTAGACCTGTTATCATACCAGACAATGGTCAAATTGTCCCAGCAATTTATTACGACAATCAGAACCAATGATCCAAATTTATTTGTTTCTTTTGATTGGTATTTGACCCCATACTCAACAAGCGAATGAGACTTCAGCTGTTTGACAACCGGTTATCCACACTTCTTACTCGGCTTTATTTTAATGTGGTGGAAAAACCTGGAGGAACCTCGTAAAGAAAACCATCCTTGTGGATAGTCTCATTCTGTGACTCACTATACACCTGAGGGCCACTAGAAAACTTGGGCTCCAGCCAAATAAAACACCTGCTGGAATCCAACAGGTTTCTATTTGACTATTGGTCCTTTATAATAAATTGGTTTTTATATGTTTTTTCGGGATGTAACATCTTACTTAAGGGTATTTCACTTAAATGAAGATGGATTGTCCATTTCACACAGTTCTTTGCTTAAATATGGTGGAAAAGCAAGAGAAAACTTATCGAAATCACCTCTGGCATTGTCAGAGCCACATCAAGTGACACTTATATATCGGAGGTTGATAGATGTGCTTGAACCTGTTAGCTGTACATCCAAAGAGGATTAGTAAGCCAACATGCTAAACAGTAAACCACAGCCGCAAGCCAGTATAAATTGGAGACAGAAACATTAAAGGTGAGAACTGAATCAGACTATATGACTAATATCAAATGCTGGCACCCACATGTACATGCACATGAAAGCTAGAATTCAGCAACTGCGTGGGAGTAAGGGGAAATTTTATGAAACAGATATCGTCATGGCAATAACAAAATAATATTAATTTCAAAGAAGTTTCAAATTAAGAAAACCAAAATGAAGTACAGTTACAAAGATCTTCAAGAAATATTTACAACAGATTGGTGCATAATTGATGTCAACCGTGATAGAGAATCATGAATGGATTAATAGAAGCACTGAACTCTCTTTCCCACAGAAAAGACTTCATAGTATAAGGGTAAGCATAACACTTCATTGACAATATTAGCTTGTCAAGTCCATGCGTGACTTGCATCAGGGTGTTAGGCACCAAAATAGAACATGCTCGTATGATTCCAACACTCCTGTTAATATTGTGAAGACCATCTTGAAATTTCTTTTTCAACACATCTAAAAATAGTTTTTATTGTTATCAATGTTTCTATGATATGTTTAATGACTTGAAATGAGAAAACAAAAGATTTATTTAAATATAGGGCATGATTTGCGTAACCATTCCTTTAACATTTCATTTTAATTTTATGTTCAATCGCATTATGTTTACCAGCATTAGATGAATTGCAAATATTTTCAAACTGAAATAGGTCTAAAGGACTAATATCTCATTGGAAAATTTGATACAGATCAGTGAGGAAACAGAGGGTTTTTTATTATTGATCATTGTATCCGATAGAAAAGGAAGATTTTACTTTAGATGCATATGATTTTTAAATTTATACCTGAATTAATTCAAAATGAATAACAATACTTAGCAAAAATCAAATAAATAACAAACAATACTATAAAAGTTTATTTCCCATGGCTTTTTTGTGAATTTATTGTGTTTTGCTAAGAATAACAATACTTATCAAAAATCAAATAAATAACAAACAATAATATAAAAGTTTATTTCACATGGCTTTTTAGTGAATTTATTGTGAATTTATTGTGTGGGCAATCAAGCTTACATGTATCAGTGTAATCTAGTTAAATATTTAAACTTTAAACATGAATTGAAATTTAAAAGGGAACACCTGTTAAGTTAATGGTCTGTTTCATTCACTTGTGGTAATGAATAAAGCTAATTGTGTTAAAATATAACAAACAAATATGTTTAAAATAAAAGATATCACGCTGATTAAGATATTTCCGCTAACAGTTGTGACGTAGCAGTATGGGGTTTGTAAAGTGACTTCTTCCCAAAGGCTTAGGCAGACACCCGTCCACCTGTCCAAATGGACACCCTAAGTGAACAATTGCCTCATTTGGACACCCTGTTTTAAGAAACTTTAACATGCAGGAGATAGGAAAACTATTAAAATGGACACCCAGTTATTTGAAAAGTGAAGCAAAATGACCATTTTGGACACCATAATTTTGATTTCTGGCTAAGCCCCTGCTTCTTCCCCATACGCCTATATGTACATTATCAGGTTTCTGTCTTAGCAAGTGCGTTAGAGTTTTCACCATTTTAAATCAATTTTTATCACTCAATTTAATATAAAAATACATAAACAAAATATGAACGGTTGGACACATGTTTTGAATACATGTTCTGTCAGATGAAAACAAGTCTTTATTAAATGCTTGTGGAGGTTAAAAATGAGAGCAACTCCTCTGATACAGATACTTCAAACTAATCATTTGTTTATAAAACACCATGCATTAAAAGATATTCATATACTCAGTCGCAGATAAAACTAACTAAAAAGGCCTAAACTCAGCTTTTTCCAGTCCATATTGATTTGTTTTTTTTATTGTAAGAAACCTGTAATCTCATTAAATTCTTCTCTCCATTTTTACAATCTACCCTTATTTAAAAGAACAGGTGTGTAAAGTTAACAATCAACCATGTATCAACCATACAACAAAGGGCTAAATTCAGACTCACCTTTGACTTTGTTTATCTCCAATTCCTGACTTTTGACAACACAATTTCACAAGATGTACAGGTATGCATTCAGAGTCACTGTTTGTTAAAGTGGTACATTTAACAATTTCACAAGATGTGCAGGTTAACAACACATTCAGACTCACTGTTTGTTAAAGTGGTACATGTTTATCTGTCATAGAATCTGAACTCTTCACATACTAGTCGACCATTCAGGTAGAAAAAGGTCCATAAAGTGTTGTTTGATGTCAATCAATATGTGTGTCCAACTGTGTTACTGGTGATCTATTGTCAGTTGGAAATTTCAGAACGGACTTTACTACATGTACCTGGCCCTATATAATCACGGCTTGGTGCATGGTGCATTATCCGGTCCATCACACGGTCCAGCTTAACACTGGATTAAATACCTTAACGGGACTCGCAAAAGAAGTCTCACAATCATGTTTGTGAAAATGGTTAACTAGCAGTAGTGGTTACCTTGTCCATGCTTTATCAACACACTATGATTTATGTATTTGATGTCATAACTTGTGGTAATTGTACCTGTTAAAAACCAGTTCATGATACATGTATGTAGATCTCCAGTCACTGGAAAACTTTCCTTTATACCTTGAAAAATGGCCTCAAACCTGTGAACTGTACAATGAGTATAAAGTCACGTTTAACACGATGGCTATTTCTCCTAGATTGAAAGCATTGTACTCTAACACTAAAAGCTTGTGAGCACAAACATAACCATAAATTCTCAGAGTTTTGATCTGAAGGAAATAAATATTCCTCCATTGCCAAGTAAGGCCAATATGACAATGCTTCCAACATACTGTAAATCACCAAAAATTTCGTCTATGAACAATGCTTACATTTTTGTTAGTTGTGACAATATTACAGCATGTAAACAGACGAATTTATGTTCTCTGAGAAATCTTGATGC
>JAQQZZ010118610.1:0-29329 GCA_030265115.1 Mopalia vespertina | reverse complement strand
TATAGAATGTAAACAATGAAAGCAGTCCCTTTTCAGACCGCACGTATATGAACCATCTGATACGGATAAATATACGACGCCTCTGTATCTGTGTGGTGAGACTCTTAGGTATATGATAAATCACCATACACCATCCCACTTCTAACACCATGTTACGTGATAGACACGCATTAGTTAAGTAACAATCATGAAATCTAGCGCTTTGCCTGGGAAGCTGATTTGACTGATTACTAGATGACTTTAAGCAAAATATGTTGAGAGTTATCGCCCCTGATTCAAAGATTACATGCAGAGGCGTATATGATACAATTACACACATAGGCTTATACAATACCATTACACAACCATATGACATTGAATTGTAAATGCAACTTCGGAATCAGCAATAAAACTGCTGATCTTTACTTGGTACAATGTCCGCTATATAGGGAACAACGAAACTTACGCTGGATGGAATTTTTGAGTCTGGATACAACTGGGAAAAATCATGTACATGGTTAATATTTGGTGATTCAAATTTACCATGCGATATAATATTGTTATAGCAACCATTATTTGTATCGTCCTAAAGATGCGCAACGTTTTGTTTAATATACATCTTAATAAACGGCCTCATAATTCCAAAATTTTTGCTGAGAATGATGACACTTGTCTTTTATGCCCATCCAACCGTAGACAACTGTATACAAACATTTTAAAAAGGATTGGCAAACAGGACAAGCCTATACAAAGGCCTTTCCTGATTTCAGAAGAAAAGGTTTACATAACCTGAAAGAGGCGTATACATACAAAACAAAATTTGACATGGACACAAATATTTAAATAAATGAAAAATGAAAGATAAGAAAATAAAAATTAATATAAATGAAAGAAACAAAGAAAGAGGGCGACTACTTGAAACATTGCACATGATCTGTTCGATGAATTGTAAACTGTATAGAAATTAAATACATGAGTAAATAAATATATGATACCCTTTTAATACACAAATGTTTACACATGTATGACCATACACATAGAGCTAATCATAATAACCTATATTACCCTGCAAACCTATTGATGCTGATTAAAAATTGTTGCACTGCCAAAAACAAATATTCATTTTTATCAAAATTTAAACTGTTATCGCCGATTAAAAGCATATAGCATGATAAATTAACAAAATCAGTCAATGTGATCAGTCAGTGTGAGCAGAAGATGTTGTCTTTCATTGATATATAAAGGACACTGGAAGAATAGATGCCCAGCATCCTCATAAGTGTTGCCACAGTCGCACAAAGGATTATCGTGTATAAAACGATGATACTTATCTGCATTAACATCACTGCAATGTATTCGTAAACGAGAATGGAGTGTTTGTCCTTTCCTGCAACCACCAAGGAAATGTCTAGGACAGGTGTTGTCTTTAGTACAAAGTAAAGTTTTAAATGATTGGTAAATGACTGCGTTTCTTAAATCATCATAAATACTATTCCACAATTTCGCTGATGAAATTATAAACGAGTTAGCGTATAGCCGTGTTCTACGGAATTGAAAGACTAGCGCTATTTAGTAAGCGATAATCTGTTCCGATGGAGACAGTTTGGGGAACGAGTTTTGAAAGATATTATGGACACATGCCGTTTATAATTTTATAAACTAATTGCAGTTTATGCATTTTCTTCATCACACTAAAGGTTATGAAGCCAGTTTCATTGTATATGGTTTGATGACTCGTTTCCCGGAGCACACCGCATATTGATCTAAGCGTGTCCAGTTGCAAATTTTCTAAAGCATATGATTGTTCCTGCGTGCAGCTGTCCCATACAATGTCTACATAATCAAATATAGGTTAAAATGAAAGAAGTATACAGTGTATATAATAATTGTCTAGATAGACGATATTTTAAGCTTCTCAAACAGTTGATCATATAGGACTGACCTTTTTAACAACATTTTAGAAATGACATTTCCATTGACAGGTTGCCGATAAGCATTGGCCTACACCTAAATAAATGTTTATGAGATTTAGTGTTGCCTAGTATATTGTTGCCAAAATGAAGCTCAGGAAATATTAGAGGGTCAAGTGTGAAACTAAAATTTATTGATTTTGTTTTGTCTGGGCTAAATGTTACAAGCCATTTATCAGACCAACATTTTATTCGTTTTAGGTCAATATTTAGTTTTTCGCTTGGCATTATCGGATCATCAGTAAGAATGTACATGGAAGTGTCATCAGCAAATAAGCGTGTATTGGATTCAACTTCTGTAATAATATCATTTATGAAAACTAAAATCATGAGCTGCCCCAGGACCGAGCCTTGAGGCACGCCAGCGGGTACAGCCAGCGGAAGTGACCTCCCACCTGTTACCGTAACATATTGTTTACGACTAATTAAATAGCTTTTAAACCAACGTTTTTCTTTTATTCCCACCCCATTTAACTTGTGTAGTAAACCCCGATGCCATACCTTATCAAATGCTTTGCTTATGTAAAAAAAGATGGAGCGGACGTCAAAATGATTACATAAAAGTGATAAATATCAATAAGTTGGTATATGGCACTGTCTCCTGAAACAAATCCCGATTGGAGTGGAGTGATAACGGAATGTTCATGTAGAAAGTTATGAACATGCTCTTTCAAAAATCTTAACTATTACACACGTTAGCGATATAGGTCTATAATAAGACGGGGAATTGGCTGATCTTTTTTTTTGGAGTGGTCATACTTGGGCTGTTTCCCATATAGTTGGTACTATATTAGAAGCTAGCGAAAGATTGAAAAGACGAGTTAACGGTTCCGATAGTTCGTGAGCAATACATTTCAATATACGATTATTTATACCGTCAGGTCCAGTAGCTTTGTTGATATCTAAACAAAGTAATAGATCGGGTAATTCGTCTCCGGAGAGAATGAGATTTTCCAGACTGAATTCATTCATTTTGAAAGGAGGGAGATTTTTAACATCATTCTCAAGAGATCACTGGCTGACGATCTAATCATTAAAAGCAGAAGCTATATCGCCGGGAAGACAATGTGTTTCTTCGTTATACTCAAGTGGGGCTAGCGGGAGAGTAATTTAACATTAGACTCCATATATCATTTAACCAAATTCCACCATTTCCTTGAACCTGTTGGGTTATTGCAAATTTTGTCGTTCATTTTCTCGTTGTATGTTTTTTTCAGCCTTTCTAATTAATGTTATCGTTTCATTTCTAGTTCTTCTGAAATGTGCCCTATCATCCCCTGGATGGTTCGTCGGTTAGCTTTACGATGTATTCTGTCACGATGCCTCATTTGTTTGAGTATAACACCATTCACCCAAGGGCAATCTTTAGATCTCACCGTGACAGTCTGTCTGGGTACATATTTGTGTAATATCTTGATGACATGATTAGTAAACTGTTCAGCAATCATATTTGTAACGGACCCGGAAAGACCGGAATGAATCGCCGATATGTAATACAAACGTTACTGATTAAGTTGTGTAATACAATCAGAACTGAAAATATTTTTCTGTTACAAAACTAATGTTTCTCCACTGTAAATTAAAAACAATATGATAATGCTCAAAACATGTTTATCTTTATCGGCTGGTGCTGCAACAGACAGCTTATAGCCAAAATGACCTGTGTTTCGGATCGAAAAACTATGCAATATGCCAACAAACGACCACAACTGTACTGTTTTGTTTTCAGAGAGGGCTCAGTGTCCATCGAACAGATATGGTTCTGAGTGTCAGTACGTGTGTCACTGTAGAACATCAGGACAATACTGTGACAGAATGACGGGTTGTGGTGGTCGATGTGACACAAACACTGGCTGGGATGGAACCACCTGTCAAAGACGTGAGTATTACAATCAGGGGCCCACTTCACAAAATGTCAACGTAAACATTGTATAGGTGTGTATATTATCATATACCTATGAGTCTCACCACACAGATACAAAGGCATCGTATATTTATCCGTATCAGATGACACATATACGTACGGTCTGAAAAGGGACTGTTTTCAAAGTTTACCCACTATATGGCAGCACCCCCTTATCGTGTCAGGGGAAGCCTTAGTACAATGAATAGGGCTAATTCCTCCGTCTTAGCCCTACGTCCCGCCTAAATGAACTCATGATGAAAGCTGGAAATTGATCTACCGCTATTGCTGGCCTCTCAAAATATATGTCTGATTTTTTTCTGATTTCTTTTGGGATACAAAAGTCACAATAATCTAACTCCTACTTTCTTTCCTGAAGTTTAAATAAAGTGTTTGAGATTCTCGCCCGAGTTGACATGTTTAAGTTATCTCTCTTGGCAATACTAAGTTTCAAAACCGTCAGAAAAGAAATAGGACCTTCAGTGGTAGGTAAAATACTAGTTATTCATGTATTGTATCTAAAAAAAAATCAGAAAAAATCATATATATGTATTGAGAGGCCGGCGATAGCGGCGAATCAATTTCCAACTTTCACCATTGATTGAGATAGGCGGGACGTAGGACAAAGACGGATGAATTAGCCCTATTCATTGTGCTAGTGAAGCCCCTCTTCTTTGCTTAGCGGAGTTCAACACTTGGCAACCGACGATTTGTTTCAATTGTGTTTTGTTGTTTTAAATAAAACTAATTTGCATTATGATTACAAGAAAGAAAGTCACTGGTTGGTGTTTGGAACTGAACTATGTTTCCTCGCATGTTTTTTTGGTGTGTGTAATTAAATAGAACAAATACACGTACTCTCCCATACTCAACTGATCTGTCGCCCCTGAGATAGCTAGCGCGCTAGACTGCGACACTCAGATATACATGCGCCATGTTGAAAACCCAACAACATACTCTCGAAGCACTGAAGAAAGCCGGACTATTGTCACAGTTGCTTATCATGATAAGCTGTCCAGCTGTCAGACTTTATTGTCCAACCGTATATCCCATTGAAACAATAGGCCCATATAAGCTACAAATAAATGATTGCATTAGAAAAGATCAGATAATGGTGACTGATGTTAAATATTATTTTTGCTTGTTTGTTATTATGAATTTAGTAAAAGTTGTTGTGAGAAAACAAACAAAAAACAGCAGCCGGTTGTTCAAACCGCCATTAAATTTAATTCTAGGCAATTATTGCAAATCTTTCATGGTTGTGAACAATAGGGCAGAGATGACTATAGGTAAAGGCGTTCCACGTTTAAGTTTTACACTTGAAAACGATATCTGGAATGAGATAGAAATGTTGTCTTGAAATAAAACAAGAAGTTGTTATCCATACTAAGTTGTTCCTTGCCTTATAGTTTAAGGAATCATACGACCTATCTACTATACATCTTGCTAAACTTGCACAGCAAGAATAATAACTTATACATGTATTATTGTAAGTAAATACTTTTTTCTTTCAAAATATTACATCGACTTGAAACAAATTGCTTAAAACAGAAATACCAAAAGGAACTTTTCCCTGTTTGCAAGCAACAGTATTTATTACACATGATTTGATGTACACATTGGCCTATTTTTTAATTGTCTATGCAAACAGAGTGAGACATGTATACAATGTAACATTAGTTGAGATTATTTAAAAAATCGAGCCCTCTGGCTGCGGGCGGTTTGTTTGAAGAGTAGCAGTCCTGTCTTTCCTTAGCACTAAATTAACTTTTCAAGTTCCAAGATTATGCCAAAACGCTTTACATTTTGGTTGTGATTTAGTGTAAATTATTGTTGGAATAAATAATTGAAATATCCTTAAGCACGGCGTAAAAACACCAATCAATCAGTCAACCAACCATCACTGGCTCATCCAACCATGGCAGTGGCCCGGCAGGGTAGCGGTAGCACAATGTATAGGGCAAATTCCTTCGTCTTAGTCCCTTCGTCCCGCCTATTTCAACCCGTGGTGAAGGTTGGAAATTGATTGATCCGCCGCTATCGCCGGACTCTCAAAACATATATGTCTGATTTTTCTCTGATTTATTTTTAGATACACTAAACACAATGACTTGTATTTTCCCTACCTGCAATATTTCTTTACTGGTGGTTTTCAATATAATCTTTGCAAAAGGAGACACTTAAACGTGTAAACTCGGGCAAGAAATTCAAAGAAAATTTTATTTAAACGTCAGGAAAGGAAGTAGGAGTTAAATTAGTGTGTATATATGGTGTCCAAAAAAAAGAAAATCAGAGAAAAACATATGTAGGTTTCGAGAGACCGGCGATAGCGGCAGATCAATTTCCAACCTTCACCACGGGTTGAGTAAGGCCGGGCGTATGACCTAGACGAAGGAATTAGCCCTATACACTGTGCTATGGTAGCAGTTTATAGATTATTACAAGTTCGCTCGTTTTGAAACTAAAGTGGATTGCTTTGTCTATTTAGTTACATTAAGACTTATTTTGACCACTTTGACACGAAAAAATGGACCAAAATCTGGTGATTATTTCTCCATCTGGGGATTCTGGGAGTAGGCAATCACGTGGTTACAGTATTGCGTTCTTCCTTTTAGATCCTGCGGAGTTCACGAAAGGTCTCAGTTTGGAATTGTACAATCAAAGTCCAATAACAAAGATTGTCTACGAAAAACGTTTGCTTTTCGTTACCATGTGATGGATACGACTGCGTACATCGAGAGATCTACGCGCGATGATACAATACTGAGAAGATAATGTACATATGACACTGCGGCAACTAGTACCCTAGCTCTATCAGCTTAATTAATAATTTGTTCCGAATGATAAATCTCAGTATGGTCCGGTCAACGTGACAGCATGCAGGGCTGGATTAACCATTAAGCTAAATAAACAGGTGCTTAGAGCATCAAGGGAAGGAGGCCACCACACATTTACAAAAATAAACATCATTTTCCATCGTATTGTAACTTTTGTTTTATTTTTAATTATACAATTTGTCATAGTTTATTAATGTGTATATTTTGAGTTACATTTATATGGGGTCACCAAAATCTTTGAAGTGTTCAGGCCATCTACGGGTCATATTCCGGCTCTGCCACCATGGTTTATCGGATCGAGTGTCTTCAACACAATTTTTAATTACGCAAGACCTTTGGTACCATATATTCATCATGGAGCAATGTTACTCGTCAAAAACTGAAATAATCTGAAGTGTTGGTTGAGCATCCGCTAAGCTGACACATGTAGAGACAACACTTATAGTAGTGTTAAATTGTATTTATTACCTCTAAAGGCCAAAGTTTAGAATTACAATAGATCTTTCCATTGAAATTCCATGTTAAATGTACTCAGGATAACACTAGATCAGTCAAATGGAAGATTGGCTGAAAACGCATACGTAATTTCAGCTACAAACTTGAAAAATGTTATATTATGGTTTTGGTGTATTATACAATATATCCTTTTGACTCATCCATTGGTAAAGGTGCCTTCTCGCGTTGTGATTTGCAGCAAAGACTTTAGGGAATTCCAAAGTTTGAGCTGTTTTGATTCGTTCAGAAAAACGTTTAAGAATTCGACCAGTCAGAATGACGCAAAAAATAGTGAAACCGTAAGAATGCCTCGGATCCAAAAGTCAGCGGAACACTCCCATTTTAAAGCTCGGGTAAGAAGGGGATCTAACTTATTATATATGAAGTGCTTTGAATAGAGTTTAGCTGTCGAAGCCGCATCCGACTGAATATTAGTCCCGAGCTAAGACTAAAAGTGTACCGACACTCGGCCGATCCAAAGAACAAGACTGCAGAAATCCGTTTACCAAAAGGTTAAGGGTTAATAACAATAATTCGTTGTACACGTATTCTGGTAGCTGAACTAAGACAACGGGTTGATCTAAAAACTTTAGATATGAGAATAACGGCAATCTACATAACATCGGCACTTTCAACATATCGAAACCAAAGCATTTTGCGGATAATCCATTAGCTTGGCAGGAAGGTGTATCCCAGTAGCCCTGAAAGTTTGTAATCATATTATTTTATAGAAAAGTTAGTTCAGTTCTAGGATATAAACAAAATGACATTCTAAGGGATGTGACCCCAAATGTATGCTCCGAGTCTTTAATCCTTTCTTGCACCAAATCATATTATTTTCTTATTATATCACATGTCCAATTTTGTCTGGTCGTCAATAAAATCACAGTGGAATACTATACGGTGCAAGTTTACCCTTATACGATCTGTATTTCATCTTATGTAAGTCATATGCAGATAAAGGCTTATGTAGCTTATTGAGCTTTCCAATAGGAACGTATCGACGGTGTGTGTGTTGTCTCGGGCTGTATGTACTGGCAACGACAGAATATGCACTACCAATGCTCCCTTGTTGGCTTGATGGGACGTAATAGACCGGTTCTTCGATGGAATGTGATCGATCACGTCCAAGTGAGGATATAGTTGAGGCTGACGTGTAAATACGCCTAGGCGCTGGCACGGCCAATTCTGACATGGCGTAACCACCGTCAGTACGCATAGATATGTTATCGCGAAATTCCGGTCGGTATCCAATAACATATCGCTCGGGAACACGTCGTACTTGTCTTGATCCAGTAGCACTCTTTTCCCAAGTGCGTGATCCGGCTTGATGATATGTATGGGATAGTGGTACGATCCTAGGATCCGAGCTTACCTGCAGATCCTCACTATTCAGCACGCCGTGAGACAAATTCTGCTCTGATCTATGCTTCCTTTTGACGCGATGCTGTTTCCCATCCGATGAGACAAACACACGTGCCATACCACTGGAATCGGGTAGGATGACTCGTGACAACTCGTCGGCAGGACCAACCGAGTAGTACTCATTTTTTCCCCGGCCTGAGTTAATCGATGCTTTAGAGGGCACGGTTGTGGTCTTGAAACGAAGATGGTCGTACTCAGAATGGTACGTCTTGTCATGGAAGGAAACAGAGGGCTTTGATGACGCGACGGAAGAACGATCGGTGATTTCTTCATCACCGGACGAGAACGACATCTCGTGGTTTACATGAGCGTATCCTCCACTGGAATGTAACTTGGCAACATCGTCATCGATGAAAACTTCACCCATACTATTATTATTTACATTTTCTATAGGCCTCTTTCTTCTTGTTTGGTGAATGACATTAACCTCAGTCATCTGAGATTTGTTATTTACATCCATAATGCCGTCAGCAGCGCCATCTGGTGAGTTTCGTGACGTATTTCCAGAATCGCCTTCCAGTTCTGCTATGAAAACTTCAACATTTTCTAAAGATGTCATTACACGAGTGTCTTTGGATTTCTGTTTATTTACAGTAGAATATAATTCTTCTATATTCTCAACGGGTTTTACACCTTTCTCATGATCTATTCCGTTTTTGATTTTGTCATTGTTGTCTATATCATCATGGGCGTAAACTGTTTGATTGACAGGAGCCGCTTCAACGTCATTGGATACTTCACGCCGATTTTGTTCAACTACAACAGTATGGCTTCTGGTACCATTGGCCTTTGGTGATTTCTGACCCTTTTTGCCAATTATACCTTTTCTCTTCCTGAAAATAATACGAAATTTACTTTAATAGTGAATTTTAATTTCAATGATTATTTGTGCCATATTTATATCTTGAGATCGAGCACAACCAAGGCTAGCTCCACCCGATCCCCTCACACTCGAAGTTTTTTGTCGAATCTATGATTGTGGTTGTTTTGCTTGGAACGTCTTTAATTGATTAAAAGCACATTCAGATCTGCTGATTTTCAGCAAGATACACTAAAGCTCTTCGACCAAAGAGGTAAAATAAAACCAGACCTGGTTCGAGCTGTTTTTTTGCGGAAAATGTGTTCGATGTAAAATTAACAGGTTATTCTAAATCTAAAAACAAGGAGCACGTAGAAATGCATTTAATAGTATCAAAAGCTATTCATAAATCTGTGTACAGTCTTGTGCATTATAGATTGTACAAAGTTTTCCTACTTTTTAGTAACCATTGAGATGTTTCATATGGATGCGTAATCAAATTAGCTTCCGTTTGGAACAACCTCTATTTAGCTCTGAATCAACAACTTCCGTTTGGAACAACCTCTATTTAGCTTTGAATCAACAACTTCCGATTGGAACAACCTCTATTTAGCTCTGAATCAACAACTTCTGATTGGAACAACCTCTATTTAGCTCTGAATCAACAACTTCCGATTGGAACAACCTCTATTTAGCTATGAATCAACAACTTCTGATTGGAACAACACCGGTTTAGCTCTGAATCAACAGTTTCCGTTTGGTACAGCCTCTGTGTAGCAGTTGCCCTACAGCTTCCGTTTAGAGCAACCTGTATGTAGTAGTTAACGAACGGATTTAGTATGGAGCAACTTCTATTAAGCTCTTAATCAACAGATTTCGTTTGGAACAACCTCTGTTAAACACTTAACCAACGGCTCCCGTTTAAAACAACCTCTATTAAGCACTTCACAAACAGCTTCCGTTTCGGAACAACCTTTATTTAGCACTTAACCAACAGCTTTCGTTCGGAGCATCCTCAATTTTGCAGTTGAATCAACAGCTTCCGTTTTTTACAACCTGTATTTAGCAGTTAATGAACGGCTTCCGTGTGGAAAATAATCCGTTCAGCAATTAGTCAACAGTTTCTGGTTGAAATGTCCTCTATATAGCACTTAGTGAATGACTTAGTGTAACAACCTCTATTTACTACTGATATTGAGATACTTTACCTTTTTCTATACCTTGAACAGCAGCATATGATGACGACGGCAATTAACAGTAAGAAGATCGCCCCGGATATCCCAATGATAACGGCGACTGGTGGAAAAAATACAAGAATAAAATTGTGACAAATTTTAATAAGAATACAAATGTTCACAATCAGACACTGATCCAGAAAGGAATAAAATAAAATCAATCTCTGACATTCTCCGAGTATTTAGTACTTACTCTAGTGGTCTTTTGCGGAAATGTCCCAGTAACAAACCACAGCTAGACGCAAAATCAACAATGCACATCGTAAAACAGCTATACGATGCATCCAACAATCGTTGGTGTTGCTAAGATTTTGACGTTTATTTACTTTCCATCGATCAACAAAATATGGTAATTGGTTTCTCAATTCAGCTTAGCTAGCCGTAATGTAATAGAATAGAACAATAGCTTTGTTAACCAACAGACCAATAATAATCATTTAATAGCAATGGAAGTCTCGGGAAATTGGCAAGGGAGGTAATTTTAGACATACAAAGCGGTCCTCTGACGTCGCAACATTCGTGTTAGTGGAGCTTTTAAATGACGTCAAACACATTTTTCATTGTGACGGCACTAAAAAGTCTATGAATCTCGACCGTTTTGACGTCAGAGGACCGCCTGTAACGCCCCCTTTTTGACATTACGAGACTCCCATTGATGAGAGGAGAAAACGTACCCATACTGTACACAATAATCTTTCAAAGTGGTACATAAACTATTAGGCAATAAATGTTTTCCGCAATGATTTCATAACAATTACTTATTTTTGTGGTGATTTTCACGCACGTTTATTGAGCATAATTGTACATAAGATTTCTTTAAATCCATCTGTCTTCCGTTTAGGTTAAGACTCGACTAACAGCGTTAATCTGTTCTTTAACGGCGATAATAACGTCTCATGAAGTTCAAATTGCCTCCCTTGCCAATATCTCGAGATTCCCATTACCCTTGGGGATCGCGAGACGGCTTTAGTGACGACTCTTCCAGGTTTTTCCCATATTGGCGACACCCTTATTGATGTCATATGTGTAATATTTGAACAAAAACACCAAAAAACGAAAACAAATACACGACCCAACCAAATAATTAAATGGGAAAATGTAGCAAAGATCAGGAAAATCACTTACGGTCAACTGAATCTAAACCCGCCATTTTGGGTTTACAGCTATCAGGGTTTAAGTCGCATGTTAGAAATAGACACTGTTAGAAATGTTATGGATAAACAACTCATTTGTCCCTGCGTTCATGGCGACTACCATACTTTTAAGATACGGTAGATGAAATAATATAGAAAACTAACAGAAGACATTTAAATATACGAACCGTTTTGAAAGCATGGCCTCCTATACAGATACAACGAACTATCTACTGTCCAACATGTGCACAATTGATATTGCTAACGTTCCGCAGTACACAAGTCTAACTATGAAGACAGCCCCAGTTACATAATAATTAGAAATATGCATGTATGCTAATTAATTAATTTGCCACGAGGAATGACAGTAGTATACGTCAATTTTATCAAATTGAAGTATGATCTATATGACTTGATTATATTATAGCCGGCGGGTAATGCGTTCCCTTAGTGATCAGTAATATGTATTGAAATTAATCAGCGCTAACCGTTTTGAATTACAAATGAATTCAAATATCGCATAGGCCTATGACTACATGGCAATATACAACAATGACACAAATAATGCGTAACTTAGTCTCAACGATATAGCCTTGCTAACAGAGGACAACAAGTTCGCTCACCAATAGAAGCAAGACATGGTATATATTTAGTTAACTTAATCCAACCACTGTCAAATTTTCCTTGACACGATCAATAGTTACAGTATTTGATACAAGACTATTTAAGCCAGTAATACATTCAATAATTGCGCCGGTTTCAAAATTTAGTCGGATTTTTTCACCTTAATAATGGACGTGCAATTTCATTTTATAAGTGAGATTGATATGCAGTATAACTCACGTTAATTGTTCAGCCCTTCGTGTAGTGCATTGGCTGGTTAGTCAGGTTGTTAGTACATGTACGTTGCTTCCTTTATAACATTTTATTTTATTTTATTTTATTATCATTCTTGTATTTAGCTATTCAATTTTTTCAGAGATGCCGGTTTTTATTTATTACGCTATAGACTGTCATGTTATTCGGTGCTTTTTGTGGTAGATTTAAGTGTGAAGAGAATTTCTTCATTCGTTTGTTTAATAAAAATTCTATTACCGTAAATATATCTTTATGCTTCTTCTTTCAATAGAAATGGTGCATAAGTACATACAGCCTATACATGTTTAATAACTTCATACAATAAATATTTTTGACTCATTTTGCATTCAGCTGGTCATGTAGGTTATTAACAAAGAAATGTCGGCTAAGAAATATTAATTGTGTTCAAATGTATGTTGTGGAACCAGTATCGGCCGACCTTAGCCCTCATTCATATACAGTGTGGGCATAAACCACCACGTTTAGACTTAGCTATATCCACTCTTCACCATATATTTGCGCTTTATACACCTTGGCTTCAATGTAAAGCAAATTTACATGGGCTATAAATATATAGGGTATAAATAATTTAACATCAGAGACCCTTTGCGAATAATACTGGGGCCATCGCCCCTTCCGTGAACAAATGTCTTACCCATACAAAACCTGCACTTACATTTATTTCGTTCAAGACGTCAATAATTGACGTCATTATACGTTGACAATATATATTTCCCAAAAGTAACCACACTGGCACAAGGATGCTGATTAAGTCAAATCGAGGAATCATCTCATGTTCTAGATTAACTCCCAGACAAAAGTTTCTAAATAGATCTTAATCTCGAATTGTTGTGGATAAATAAAACACATCTCGAGAGAAGGTAATGACCATTTACATAACAAGATTTCGGTGTGAGTTAGGAATAAACCAGCGTACAAACTGGTATTTCAGAGATATAGAAATTAACCAATGAATATATCCGCTAATGAGAATGTGTGTTTTAACCTGTCTGACACAGAGCGAAGTATTGCCTTAACCAGAGGGTGCTTTAGATTTTAATGAGAGAGGAGTAGACATTTTAGGTACAATATTTTGATATCCCTACATAAGAAAAACAATCAAAGTTGGTGCTAGGTTGGTCATATTGGAATACATATTGACAATATTATATATTTCAAATAAATGAAGAGAAAAAAACATTGCTTGACTCCACCGGGATTCGAACCGGAGACCTTTGGGTTACAGGCCCAAAACTGTCTTAAACCGGCTGAGCTACAGAGACTAACAACTAAACCCGTACCGAGAGGGACATTGACTTCTGGTGTGAAAGTTGCATGTTGTAAGACAATTACGTTGAAGACTGTTTGTGGCATGTACCAAGACAAACAGTTTAAATTACATATTTACTAACGAGACTGTGGGGGTAATATATATATTCATCGATTTTAATTTATCTACATCCCTGTGCCAGTGTGATTGCTTTTAGAAATATATAATTGTACTAACCATGACTACCAGATTAAACACCAATCGAAGACACAGAATTATCATTTTTATATCATAACTGTTTTGTAGTATTTGTCTAACATAACTATATAAATTATTGGACAGTTGTAGTTTGTAGGCCTACATAATATCGCAGAGATGGACAGTTAGGTATATAAAACAAGTTATTACCACACGAATGAGTTGCTATACGCAAATATTTTCAAGCCATACCTGCGAAGCGAAGGGACAAAGGGCTTATCGTATCACAATATATGTAAGGCTATAATTGAGTGGGAGGTTTCCGTTGAGTGCTTTGAAATTGGTTCGCACGAATCCAGACAACGAGCTGTTGTTCTACAGAGACTAACTGGGTAGCTCACGTCAAGTTTACTTATGAGTCGATTGTGGTAGAATCGTGTCAGTGTGTGTCGGCTTTAATTATTGATAATGTAATAGCAATTATACATATCAAAATGATAGTATAGTGCGTACGTCGTCTGGAAATGGCACATTATCTGCCTAATTATATCGCTTTACAGTGAAGATTCACTGACATTGCGGCCCGCGGTCGTGGTAAAATGGAGTGGACAGTGTGTCGGTCTACTGACCATCCTTCGCTGTACCACTCACAGATTCGAGCTCCTCTGTCGAAATCAGATATATGAGAAAATCACACGATGTGGCTCTGGCGATCGCAGGGAGGTTTCATCGAGGTATCATCCCGGTTTCAACCATATTTAAGTAAGGCAGAGCGAGAAGAGGGCAATCCGACATTATATCAGTGACATTCCCTTGATTTTGACGTTAAATCCCAATCAAACAAATAAACAATGACTTTTGTGTCTAAATATGACGTTGGTTTGTGCTTGTGAGCGAATATCGTCTATTTTCAACAATGTAGTGAGTTTAACATTGATTTTATGAATAAGATGTGAATAAAAATGTTAGTCTATAAAAATAGATAATTTTGCATTAATGAAATAATTTCGTTGTCGGTTAAAACATTAATATTACCGTTCTTTTTGTTATTTTGTGATCACACTTTCTTACTTTGAACAAATTCTAATTCAGAAAACTTTGTAAGTTTAGACTCATACGGGAATGGAGCATTCGTGACCAACATACTCAAATAATGGCATGATAATACTAAACGAAAAAGCATCGTTTATATAAATGGTAAGGACAGAAAAAATATATAGATATTTATAAACATGTAGCTTATGAGAAAAAAAAACATACGTGCTTGACTGATTAAACATAATAAAAAGATGGTATCACAGACAGGTATCACAAGTGTAAGCTGATTTCTGTCATTGGGGTTTTACTAACCCCGAGTTAAGGTGATTTCACTAACTTGACGCCGTGCCAACACAATGGGTGAAGGAAACCACCCACGGCACCACTGGCAGCGAACGGTGGAAAGACATCACGAGACAATGCAAGTAGATTAGTTCAACTTAAAGCAACAGGGCAACAAAAAGCATCCTCCCAAACGCCCATCGCTAAAAATTCCTTTCACAGTCAAAGTAGCCTTGGGGTCGACTCGATGCAGACGATATTAACTACTAAACGAATATTTATCTAAAAATATTAAAAAGATGTGTAGTTTGAGTTGCTAAATGAAAAAAAAATACATTTGACAAAATTCGCATCAGAATATCATACTAGAATTCTCTTAGCTAGAATCTGTTCAAACTAAGAAAGTGTTATCCCAAAATGAGGAAAATACTTAGAATATCTTGCGTTGATTTATAATGTATATCACAACAATATCAATTGAAGGCAGAAATTTTAAAGTTTTGTCTATTAAACAGAGATGGCTTTTAAACGGATGCCGAATATATAAAAAGAAAATATTTCGAATAACACCAGATTTCAAACGAATAACAATTTCGTTATTGATTGATGTCATCCTGCAGTCTGACAAATTGTGAGTACGAGTCTTTTCAATAAATTAGCCTAACACTTCCTCGTCTATTCAGGAAAGTCTCCAAATTTAAACAAGGAAGGTGAAATTTAATCTGTAATATTTGGAAATGTTTGTACCAATTAAAACTCCGCAGATAAGGGGAATCCCCTGAAATCGTTACTACAAATCGCATGCAGCGTGAGATTGTTCCTAAACGCTGCGTAACATGTTTGCAGGAGAATACCTACGTTTGTCATACTATCTCCATATTACATGAATCAGTTAGATCCGAATTTCTGTTCTTTGAAGTAAAATAATCAACATAATGTTTGACATTTATTAACCAGAAAGTCCGGATGAGCAATGTGAGCCTAGTGCCGATGTCCGAAGGGCTATTAAGTTCATGATTAGATCCCCATCAGCCTTAGTTTGACCGGAGTTCGCGTAGTGTCTTATAGGACGTTGCCTGAGTCGACCCCGGTCCATCGTGTAAATCTCCAATATATAAAAAAAACAATACGCCGATTGATCAGGCTTGTAATTTTCTGGCAAGGTGCTGTCAAATCACAGGCTATCCATCCCCTACAACTGCCACGACGTTATGGGCCATCCGAAAACATTACCTGAGCTGAACCCGGGGTCATCGGGTAACATTTTACCTGCCCAATAGATCAGTTTACTGTACAGGTATGTCAAGCGAGGATTATTAATCGTGAAACGAACAATACAGGCTGCAGGTGAACACAGAGGAAGACATACCTACATTGTTTGTTTATCGTCGCCGGTTTAGTTGGAGCATAATCGAGAAAATTGACCCGGCAAAAAAGAAATGATCTTAAAAAAAACTAGATGACCGACTCATATTGAAGGCTTGTAGTCTCTTAGCTACTTGTTTTGTTTGATTGGGTTTAACGCTGTTCTTCGGGTTATTTTGCTCGCACGACGCCCTGCCTACTCAATGGGTGTGATATCAACCCTAGGCTTTACTGGCAACCAACAATAACGAGACAGGACAATCATAAGACACAATACAAGGACAGCACAGAAATATCGCTTTTGTGTTGACCATTAGCTTTCTCCCAACTTGTAACCTGTTTGTATGATATAACATTTATGCCAGCGAGAAGCAGTCATTGGTATCCAATCATATATATCTACAGCTTTGATGGTAAAAATTTCAGCTTATTTTTTGCGGATGGTTAACCAAGTGGTCATTAAGAAACTTGAACTTCTTACTATCACCAAAATATGCGGTATATGAGTGAGAATGTATGCGTGCGCGACGAGGGAACGCTAACGTCGAGTGAACATATATAATGTATATATCGTTAACAACATGTAACACTGAAATAGACGCGGAATCTAGGCTTAAGGCAAATAACAAAGCTCTTTATTTTTTTAATTTTGTTGTTCTGCTTCATTACTCAACGTTATTAAACTCATATTGCAGTATTCTAGTCTTCCAGACAAAGACAGCAAAGTCCACATGCTGCAGTTGGCAACAGAGAAACAAAACAGCATTGTGCAACAAGAGATAAACTTAACTGTTCAATCAAGACGGTGTCTCTACCCCGTTACTCTTGGACAAAAGGGAACTTAGTTGGGGTAACGTGAACATTGTAAATAAGAAATGTTGGACCAAAATACAGACTCAGTGGATGGTGTTAGGTCTGAACACATTGTTAACCATGGGTGTAAAGTCTATATTAAGGGCGTAGTTATTGTGGAGCTTCTCGTTGCCCTGGTGTTTCATCTGTCCATTGGACTGGAAATGCGTCATATAAGTAAAATAACCGGAAAACTACGATGGGAAACCATTATCAAACAAACAAAATATACCATAAATAGATATCATATTACTAGCCAATTTTATAATGCTGAAGACACAGTTGTTTTGTTATTTGTGTTTGACGTGGTGTTCAAGTGTACCACATTATAAAACGCCTGGTTTCTGCCAACCAGGGACACGAGGTCAAGTCCCGGTGGACGCAAGTAAAATTTTCTTTCTTTACCATGAATATATATAACGACTTGACACCATACTTATATGTAGAAATGCAGAAACAATGCCCACCCACCACCCTCGCTCTCTGCCCACACCAGCAAAGTCAGAAGCTACACGTGCACACGTGTGCGACAAAACTAAAACTTTTGCATCTCGCCTCCTTCATCGCATGCTTTGTCGTTGCTCATTTGAACAAACATTATGTTAACAGATAAGTTTACAACTTATTTAATTATCAAAAGTAAAAGAACTAACTGCAATAACTTGTCATAACTATTAAAAGTCTTACAGCAATATTTGTTCATAGCCTAACAACAAAAATTGTTCATAACTGTTAAAAGTCTAACGTCAATTATTGTTCAAAGCTAACCGCAATAATTGTTTATAACTATTAAACGTCTTACTGCCATATTTGTTATAGTCTAACAGCAAAAATTGTTCATAACTTTTAAAAGTCTTACGGCAATATTTGTTCATAGCCTAACAGCAATAATTGTTCATCTCTGTTAAAAGTCTAATAGCTATCATTGTTCAAAACTTAACAGCAATAATTGTTCATAACTGTTAAAAGTCTAACAGCAGTTATTGTTCAAAGGCTTATTGTGATAATTAATAATGATTGTTTATAGTCTAACAGGAATAACAGTTGTTGTTTTACAGCAATTCAAACCGCTAAAAGTTTATTGTTAATAATAAACAGCAATATCATGTAATAGACTGAGACAAAAGTCTACAACAGCAATAAATGTACATAGTTGAACAGTAACAACTAACAACAATACTTATTAATAATTAAACAGCAATCACTGCTAAATAAAGCAATTATTCCCGTCATTACGCTTGGAAATATGTGCAACACAAGTCTTTGTCTTAAAGGCTCCATTTAATTCCCCGTCCACTTTATAGGCCCGTCCCTGGGTTTTGTCCCGTTAAATGTAGGCCTAAATTGTGACGAACCCGTCTTTAAGTTTTGCGAAACATTTTGTCGACTCTAAATACATCCACCATTGAATTCTAATTCAAGTTACGTCTGCCGAGCGTTAATTCTTAGTTAATCCATTTGATTTCTGAGTAGAAATGCTAAACGAAGTACACAAAGTTAACTTTAAAATAGATAAACACCGAAAACCACAAAAGTCAAAAGCTGTGTTAATGCACAAAACACCTCCATTCAAGTCTGTGTTAAAATAAACGTCGATAAATCAACAGATTAAGTCTTTCACTTGTAGGCCTCTGTAAACCGCAATGTAAAAAATGTATAAGCCATTGCGAGATCGAGTACGATTTCAATTAAAGAACACACCGTTGTAAGATAATTGCACCTGAGCTACCAGGAAAATAAAACGTCCATTAAGAATACAGGTGTCTAACTCATGGTTATGGTCGTTTGGTTTTAAAAGATTATAATAACTATCTTACCTCTTAATCGTTAATCCCTTAGGACCATCCTTTTTTTATCAGTCCACAAGTAAAATGTATTTTTATATCCTGTTAGATCTTCGTGTTAATGCGCAAGTCAATCCAACATGTTTTCTCACAGCGCCCAGCCCGAATATCGGCATCACCCTATGAGTAAATATATAGACAGACAGACAGACATATTACATAATTGTATATATGAACTATTTTCACATTACGTTTTTTACATGCGAATCTAAAATGTGCATGTGAGCGACGTAGTGCCCAGTCCCTTATAACTCGAGCTGTTTGTTGATAAGGCGTTAGGGCATGTGTGTCGAGGAAGAAATGTAGGTTCGCATCTATTCATAAAAGACTATGTATTTGCATACAAGGCGTTAGGGCATGTGTGTTTTCAGCGAATCTGCCAACCACTCGCTTTTCATTGAGTGACCTAAAATCGGCAAGTTTTATTTTTTGACTGACACAGTCACGACAAAGCTTTTGTATCTAAGATCACCCTGCTCTACAAAAGCATCCTCACATATTTGAGAGTCTTTGAAAACAAGTCGCTCAAATAGTAATGACCAGAGAGCGTGGCGATACTCAATGAGGTGACGGCCGTATTGTGCACCTGTCAAACTTGAAGACGAACACGTGGTCTTTCGATGCTTTTATACAGTATTTGATCAAAGTCGAAAGTTCTGCAGAGCACAACAAATTCCAAGCTCTATTCTGCCCTGTATAAGACTTAATGTATCGTATAACATAACAAAAAATTATTAAAGTCTGGTGACCTAAATTGGTTGTGTTACCAAGTTAGTAACACTAAGATACGAGATGCGAGAAGAAAGTTCTACGTACATGGAGATACAATGGTGACACCGGCATAATGACCTGAAGATGTTAGTACGCACATATGCGAGAACCTAAATTATGATGGGAAAATGTGGAGATGTGCATACACGCAGATGTATGGACGGGAAGAGGCTATGATATAAAGAACAAGGACGGGAACATACGAACACACAAAGATGTTAAGATGAACTGTGTATGTCATTCGTCATAGGCTATATTAACATTTTGACCAAAGTCTATATATATATATTAATTTTATACCATTTCTTTAAAGATACTCGGACGCTTGGTGAATTGTCTCTTCGCAACTTCGCGTCTTCGTATCTTTGCATATTCGCCTCCTCTTATCTTGCCATCGCCACATGTTGGCATTCTCCTTGATTCCTCGTATCTTTAAGTCGTGAGATATTGGCACTTTCGATTTGCATCTTCGCATCCTTACTCCCGTACCTTGGTATCGTCAACTTGCATGCATTTTATATCTAAGCGCTACTAGAAACTATAATAAAAGCGATGTTAGTACCATGGCATGCATCATGTATGCAACGAATGCTCAATTAGGATGTGTGACTTATATGAGGGCTGTGAAAGGTGTTCACAACCACACCACATCCATAATGTAAAGTGCTATAAGTAAATACTGTGCTCCATAGTTGACGGTATAAATATTTTTCAATTCAACTGCTTTTCGCCAGGGGACAATGTGTGCTGATAAAGGGTGAACATGGGCGGTGGAAGCGGGAGGGCTCTTTTTTTTTCCAGGGTGTGGGCTGAGCCCTTCGACTTTTAAAAAAGTGCAACCGCTTGCTCTGAAAGATAGACAAATCAGGTTATAGGTCGGCCCTTTTTTGCATTCTTTTAAGAGTAAATAGTCTCAAGTACGCGGCGGTCTACGTTAATATTGGACACCTTTATTATGTGTACATACTCCATTATCCTCTTATAAAAGACATGTCCATGCTTTGCATTTGTGTCGGATATAGTTATGCAAAGTCACAGTTTGACGAAAGGTAGGTCGTCGACCCACTCATATTTTTTTAATCATGCTACATATGCTCTGAGATTGCCCCACCTTCTTTTGCGACAACGGACCGAGAACTATGCGCCGTTTAACTAGCAAGCTTAAATATTGAGATTCAAATGATTTAACCTAAAGAAATAGAAATAGGACACCTTATTTGAACTGAATATCATATGGCCTGTCTTTCAATTCAAAAGTTATTAATCATTCACCGATCTCTCTATCGGTCTAGCGATACAAGATTGACATATTCAAGCGTAATCCCGTCCGTCCGTCCCTTCCTTCCTTCCTGCCTTCCTTCCTTCCTTCCTTCATTCATTGATTACTCCATTCATTCATTCTTTACTACCTTTTGGTTTGCGTACTTAAAATGTTTACTCATAGTGTGTTACATGTAGTCTTATTAAGAAAGGCTTATCACTATTCATGTTAATTCGACTTAAACAAAATTAGTGTGTGTAAATCGGCTCTAAGTTGACATACAGTGGACTTGTCTTTTTTAAATTCATTTTAAAAAAGTAGCAGATTTTAAGTCAGTATATAGTTGAAACACATGCATACACAGATGGGACTACTGATGCATAGTTCCAAACAGTCACGTTGAACGAAATTAAGCACGCGATAAAAAAGGTGTAAATTAATGCAAAACAGGATACTGCTTTGAAAAAACAAACAAACAAACACAAGTAATGAAGCGTACAGGAATGAGAACATGGGAAGATATAAGACAAGACAATAGTGGACTAACGCGGTGCACAATACAACACGTATCTCTGGTAATTAAGTCTCAACATCGGCTTACGTTAAATGTCATATGACGCAACAGTATAGCTTTATACACAAGCGCTAAAAGCATTTCCTCTTTGATCCTTTACACATGCTACTTTATAATATATATTTCAAATAAATGAAGAAAGAAAAAACTTGCTTGCCTCCAACTTCATGTTGTGGCCTGTAACACAAAGGTCCCGGGTTCAAATCCCAGTGGAGGCAAGCAAATTTTTCTCTTTTCATTTATTCAATATATACAGTAACATTAAAACGAGAACAAAGCCTTTTATTAAAACTATAAACAAAACTATATGATCGAGTGATAGGCCATGTCAAGCCATTTTAAATATGGTATAGATATGTTGTGAAGACCACCATAACATTCATAGTTATCCACATAATTATGCATTGGTATCATGGCGCAAAATATTATGTATCGATTAATAGCTACATCGTTGAAACGCTCCGAAGCGTGAAATAGCTGCGCACCGGATTTGAATGCAGAGCTCAAAACTTGAATTTTGTTAGGTAACGGACTTAACACAGGTTTAATATATCCCCGTCGAATTCATTCTGTATCCTTTCATGAGGTAAACATGCCTTTGTTGTGTGTAAAAAAATTGAAGTTACTGGCTCTTCTGCTAAAATTCCAAGTATATATTTACAGCAACAGAGAGAAAAATGACTGGTTGGCAACAGCAATTTGAACCATATTTCAGCATTTTATACGAAGCTACTGGGCGAAATGCACAGTCATGTATATAGCAAGCCGTTTTATCACTTCTACCTATATTTTACATATGTCGAATTAGTTCTTATTTAACTTATGTACAATTTCTTTATTCTTTTTTACTTATGTTAAAAAGATTTTCACTTATGTGAAAAACAATTTCACATATGTAAATTCTTTTGAATTCTTTTCCACATATGTGAAATTATTTTTCACTTATGTGAAAAAGAATTCAACATATGTGAAAAAGAATTCGACATATGTAAAATAAGCCTTAATTCAACATATGTGAAAGTCTGTTTCACTTATGTAAAATAAAAAGGCAAGTGGAAATTTGGAACATATGTGAAATAAAAGCATCCAAATCAACAAATACAGACTTCTCCTTCACAGTCTCAATAAATTGGCTTAAAAACTATAATCTGATCAGAAGCACATCCATCCTCTGCGTTTCGCAAAGCATTTGTTAATTTCTGGCGACGAATAAATCAGGGAAACTACATTTCTTTAATAGGCCTACAATTGCGACCAATTCCGTAGTGAGCATTACTGCGTCTGATCCATCGGGAAAATAACTGTAGACAACAATGAAAATACTCAATAACAATAAACCAGTCGACGGATATAATATTCACTTTGATTTGTCACCGTTATTGTCATTTTTGCAGAATAGAAATTATGGTTTTGTGTTTCAGCCGTTGGTAGACTGTAAGTACATGCTAGTGTAGGCTACATGTAAGTCGCTATAAAACTTTTGGCAGTCTGCGCTTTGCTTTGTTGTTGTTGTAATCTCACTGCAGGACCAGTTCCTGATCAACTGTCTCGACTTGAAATTGTATCATGCTGAGCCTAAATTTGCACAACATGTGCTATCGTTTAGCCTGTCAGTGGAATACACTCTTATCGTTTGTATTCGTCTTAAAAGTCTACACAAGACGATAGGAGCAGAAACGATGGTTTGAAACGCTCCCTTACTGTGGGGAGAAATCGTTTCTCAGTAGTTTCGATACATTTTACATAAGTGAAATTCTTTTTCACATTTGTGAAATAGTTAATTTTTTGTGTTTTATTTTACTTATGTGAAAAATAATTTTACATATGTTGAGAATAATTTTACATTTTTTGAAAAGAATTCTACATATGTAAAATAAACTTTTAATTCATATATGTGAAATTGTTTTATCACATAAGTGACAATCTTTTAAACATAAGTAAAAAGGAATTTCACATTTGTAAAAAAAAATTGTACATAAGTAAAAAAAAAAGCAGAATTAATTCGGCATATGTAAAATAAAGGTGGAAGCGATCAAACAGCTTGCCGTACACGGTAAGTTTATTCGTTTAACGCAGCAACTGTGTAAAACACACAATAAGACCACGATTACACCGGGAACTTAGCTAAAGAGAACAATAGTTAAGCGTAAAACCGTATTGTATTTAACTAGGTAACTTCAATAATAAGAGTAAACCACTGAAGTGTAAATATTTAGAAAGAAAAAAAATTGAAATGCTTGGTTTAATAACTCATGTTTAAGACTATTTATCAAATAATGCCGTGACGCATGAAGTCTTCTTTTAACACACTTTTTAAAAACGTTAAACTTTATATTGGTTCAAAGTAAAATATGAAATAGGTACTAAATGCCTTGCGGTCTCTTTGTCTTAATTTAATACCTCACGACAATGTACTCATACATGTTATATTGGGTTTATCAAATAAAATTTTCCTGTATTCCATATATTTAGTGTCCTATTATATCGCCCCTAATAACCAATACTTTCGTTAAGGTTTTTAACATTATTTCCTTCATGCCGTTATATGTTTTATGTGCAATATTTTTTCTTGTCATTCTTTAATAAAATCGAATGTAATTTAGACCATTTTCGAATTTGAATCCAAAATGATGACAAGTAAATTGAGTTTTTGAAAACAAGTGTTAAGATATGTAATATTTAATCCGCTTCATACTTTTGGCATATTAGACGTTAAGGCACAGGCTATACTGGTAGTATGCTGTGATAGTAGTCATACCGTCTTAGCGCTGGAGGAATATTAACATTCTGATAGAGCACACCTCTTCCCCACAAATTATAGTAAAGTTAGTTGGAGAACATCATCGGCATATACATGTAACTGGAATACCTTTAAGCTCTGTTTTGAGCGTCAATAAATCAACTAATACATCAACTAAAAGGCACAAAAGATAACCGAATCGTTACAAATACACAAGTGTCAATCGGTATTTCTATAACCTTTAATTTATTTATGTTGTGTAAGGTCAGAGATTTTTCCGGGGAATAGTCCCTTTTTTCTATAGCCAGTGTCTGCATTAGACAAGAAAAATATGTTTGTTTAATACTGAAGACTCAGGGCTTGATTTGTTGGTGTTGAACGCCATTGGTATGTACATAGCCAAGATGTACTCCAGCAGCCATTCCAACAAAACTGTCCAACGGAAGTGGTTTGCTCTGTTGGAAACATGCTGTTCCAATTGTGCTTTTATATTCAGACACATAGCTATTCTCGGAATAACTGCCATACCCAGAAGGCGCGCAATGCTCCATATAATCGGGCTAATTATGTATGAAATCAATTCATCAAATGTTATGATGCATATTATACATTTCATAGGTATAGATAAAGACGCATAAATAAAAACGTTTACAAGACATCAATGTTTAACATGTTTCTAGAAATGATGATATGTTGTGTGCTGTAAATTTCAAACTTAAAATAATACCCCATATTTTGCTTTATCACTGCACACAGTTCTAAAATTTCAGGATTTTACATTAACATAACTTGGATAAAATTTATTTGCTTATCACTTACCTTTATAGCTACCGTTTTCGTATCAGCATTAACTCACGGGTCACAAGCGTATGTTTTTGTAATATTAACTGTAAACAGTAGTCGTATCAACTGAGCTCCTTGTAGTACACCAACATTATTTTTAGATGTATAACCACGCTTTTCCCAATTTCATCCTTGGCTGGTTGTATCATTATCTTAAGTTAACAGTGCAATTATCGCTAGTGTAAGTCAACCGTTTGTAAATCATATAGGCTAAATCATGCTACGCAGCGTGGCGACCTACTTTAAGACCTGTTGACCCAATTACCATGATCACACAAAAGTTTTCTTTCAACTGTCCGACTTTGTTACAACTACCCTGTGGCAATTAAATCACTTTACAGTTACTGTTGTTTTGTGTTTCATAAGCACCGGAGTATTAAGAAAAAATAGAAATACGAAATCCCAAAAAACTGATCTAAATTAAATACGAATAAAATGGTTAAGCTGTATAGTTCACACTGTATTCGACCTAAGTGAGTATAGGCCTACAGAGGTGGAAGGTAATGCTTTAAATGCGCTATTTTTCTCGCCGACAAATCTTGTGATTTCGATACCGTCTGACAGGTTTTCACCACCATGAAGACTTCATCGCCTCCAAATGAGCGAAATAACGTGTCCTAAACACCGTGTTTGTAATCCTTATCTTAATCGCTCTGAGTGACATTTAGAAGTTGGATAACACACGCTCTAGTGGAACCCTTTAACGTTCTTCAGTTATGGCTCTGGTGGAACACTTTATGATTCTCTACGGAACCCTCACAGCAACTGTTCCAAGAATTTCTTCACAATATAGAATATACTTCACAACCAAATTAACATTAGCAGGAGATTTGATTCACTTTGTGAGACACATTGGACTAAACGGATATATATTGTTGACTATTAAATTGTTCACTTAGCCCAAATTGTTTATATATGTCTATCTGTTCATTAATTCGGAACTAGTGAGCATGCATCGTATATTATTTTTCGAGTTTCAATTCGGGTTTTCAGTTGTGTAGTGATTTAAAGTTGCTCATTAAAGTTTGATATTCGAAATGTGACAGTTTCGCGCCTTGAATGTCCAATGTCGAACACCAAATTGAGTTCCGATCGCTGAAGTAAATGCTTGTTTAACTGATTGGTGTTTAACACGACAAAATTTCAACCAAAGAATCGTTATGCATATCCACAAAATTATGTCAAAGAAATCTGACTAAAGGGAACGAGTTTACTCTTGGGACAAGTAAACAATTTGGAGGATATAACTTTTTTCTCCATTAAAGCCGGTAGATAGATTGTGTATAGCTTGCGTTGTGTATAGCTTGTATTTTTGGGGGTTTCCTTCAAGTAAATGGCGACGAATTGTAAACGTCTTCAATTTGTATCCACAACTGGGATGAAATTCACAAAGCCAACAATGAAACATTTTATGACTCGCCGTTTCAGGGCCCAAAATATAAATCACTATGAGGTAACCTTCCCATCCATGCTTACATGCTGGGGGGACTAAGGGGTTGATTGATCGGGGAGCGGTATTTGTTCCGCTCTCGTCCCATCCTAGCGCCAACGCTGCTTTAAGGGATTTGATAGAAACTGGGAGTGAAATACTTGGGTAGCAATTACAATCTTCCCCTATGTGGGAAAGAAAAGGGAGCGGCACATTTTTTTTACAGGAATATAGAGCCTTCTCGCAAAAACAAGTTTAGTAACAAAGAAAGTAGTCTCACACTGTCAGTTAGCTCCTTCAGAACTCGCCAGGAAGGAGCTGTTTAACCTATTCTCTGAATTGCTCGCTGTACAGCGATATCGAATAAAGCACCATTGAATGCTTCTATCCGATTGGTTGAACACTGTGTTTGACTATCATTAAACAAGTTTTATAGCTACAAGCGGTGGATACACTTCAACTCCTCTGATAGAAAACATATATAATTTAAATTTGGTTTTAATTGATACTCCAGTATTCACAGGTTTGTTTACTGAAGCAGATATTAGTGCGTTTTTTGTTTACACGACACAGGTTATACACATGCACGATAAGTCAATGTGACAGTTTTCTACCAATATCCTGGGAGCCGCCACATGTTTACTAACAATCTCTAGATAAAGGTGTTCTAGACGTTCACTTCCTTCTTGTATAGACCCGGAGGGCTCTAGCATTCAATTGACTAGTCTCATCTAAATCACAGCTGTCTTGAAAGTTCTAATACTGTTGTATAAATCCAAGTTATTCCATAAATACAGCATCTATGAAAAGTTGAATCAGATCATTTGTCTTTAACTTCTTAACTGCTTTGATAAAACCTTTCGGAAATACAAACAAGAGTTTACTTTTAAGTGTAAGGATAAGAAACAGAACGAACTGAAAACACAGAACAACTGCAACAGTTTAAATCACTTTACATTTTAAAGTCATTTGAGAATAGGTTTGTTATGCATAATATTCATGCTTGCTGCTTTGAGTGGCATATAGATTGTTTTCAATTCCAATTCAACAATATTTTAACTTCCTATGACATGATGTTAAGAGCGGAACAATTTCATAAGAACAATGAAACACATGTATTTATTGCTGCAATTATCGATAAGGTTGTTCAAGTTGTTGAATTCCGTTCAGTTTGCATCCTGGTCTAGGAGTTGTCTCGCTACTAAACTACCATCATTTAACCTTAAAACGACCTTTATCAAGCATACGCTCAGTGTCATCTTTAGGGCTTCCAGCATCGTCACAAATGTGTCAATGAGATCATCCACATAGCAGATGCTGCCCTGGTGCAAATGTCTTCGAACAGGTAAGCTGCCTGGTACATTGCTTCTGTACTTATGGCTGGAGCGGGTGTGTCCGCAACATTACATTTCCATAACGTATATGTCTGGTGTTTGATCTCGCCACAAGAAATGATGGCAAAGTTGTTCTAATTGTTTGAAATGAATGTTCAACATCCTTTTGTTATCCGCAATAATAGCCACGTTTTCCTTCTGCCATCTTTGCGATAAATCACGAGGTTGTTGTGGTAACACTCAGGATCAACCATGGTGGATTTGGCTTGAATTGACCACTATAGGTACAGATCAGTGTGGACTGTGATTTTTGCGACACTATTAAGTGACAAATGTGGAACTTTGGTCTTATCCAATCTTCAAGTTCTTCCAGAGATAATTTTCTGGTAACTTTTCGACCCAACACTTCCTTGATTGTAACACTTTGTTATAGCTAAAATGGATGCCAACTATTTATGCAACTGAAATGTATGCAGAGACTGTTGCATACTTGTTTTATCACATCAATGGGCGCCGCCAAGTTTGACCAAATCTATACATGCCACAGCTAGTATGTACGTCATTATGTAAGAGACTAAACGCAAAACTAGAAATTGCAGAATGAACAAAATATATTTAACTCTCATTACTTGTGATAGGCGAGGAAAGTACGAATTGTCTTGGATCTCCTCGCCGCTTTTAATGTGCGTTGTCGGGCAACTTAGCCTATAGGAAACACTGGTTTCCTACAGGAGTAGATCATAGGTGGATTGTTGATATTTGTTGGTAATTTGTTCTCGGTCTCGGAGAAGGCAAGTCTGCTACAACACACTGAGCATGTCACAACACACTAGACCACGGAAACCACTACACACTGAGCATGCCACAACACACTAGACCACGGAAACCACTACA
>JAQQZZ010118599.1:0-14751 GCA_030265115.1 Mopalia vespertina | reverse complement strand
TTTATTTTTCACCAAGGCACATTTATGTATTTAAAAAAATCAGCAAACCAGGGGAAAATGCAAATGTTAGGTTACCTCACAAAATTTTAGAGGACCGAATTTGAGGTTATGCAGGAAAAGATTACAGCACAGGCCTGTTCAATGATAAGTGAAGACCCTATGACTAAGCTTGAAACATACTGCCCATAGGCAGGGGCATCATATTACCTGCCACAATATGACAGTAAGACACATTATCACAATCATCAACATAAGTACAAGACACAACATGGTCCAAATAAGACAGAGTTTGCAAAAGCTCAAAAGTTAAGTGTTGCCTGAGAGTTCCGAGGCTCTGGACGATACAAACAACTACCTGCCAAGTTGTCAGTATAATACTATATAGTCAGAAAGCATTGAAGTTCAACTGAGCAAAATAAGTTTAAGAAGCATAAAATATATACAGGTACAGGTACAATGTAGTTTCATTTAAATGTAATGTTATTGATGTTGTAATCTTAAGGATGGACATCCCCTTCAAGGTCAACATTGTTCTATTTTTGTATTTGTTTATAAGAACGTTCTCTTTTTTGTCCTGCGTCTTGTAAAAAAGTTCAATAGAAAGTCCAGTTAGAAGTTTTTAATTTTAAGTTTGAAAATTTTGATTCAGTTCTTTGTAAGTGTACAGCTGAATGGATTTTGCACAATTTGTACGACTTCATTTTTTTGTCAAAATTTAATTTTTCAACTCCGGTTTCTTGAAAAGCTACACCTGTGAAATTCGGCATGCTTATTAGTGACATAATAATCTAGGAAAGGTATCTGGAATTTTTATATAACTGTTTCAAAAAATGCAGGACAAAAAAGAAAATGTTCTTATAAACAAACAAAAATTTTACCTCGAAGGATTTGTCCATCCTTAAAGACTTGTTAATATTATAAAATTACACTTTCAGATTATATTAAACATGATTTGAATGAAACCTATGTATATTTTCCATTGAGTTTTTACACATACAGTAGGAGGGTGTTGGTTGTAAGCCACAAAGAAAGATGCTGTTTTTTTGGTTTTGAGTTTTTTAATTTCTTTATTGTTTAATTTGCTTCCTTTAATAAGAGTGAAAATATATTTTATACAGTGACACAAAGTACTGATGGAAGCTTATACTAGATTTAATTTTGTGGAAATAAACAATGAATGATAGCACATCATCTCAGCTTTCAATTGACCCTAGAGAGAACCAGGGCGCTATTGGACCTTAGCTAGAGAGAACCAGGGTGTAAACAGCTCCCATGAACAACATGTTCTTTAATACATAGTTCGTTTAATTCATCGGACAGCAAAACTGTTTGCAGTCACAAAATTCTTCATTACTTTAGAACTATTCTTTCAATTCCATACCTACTCATAAGTTTACTTTACAACACCAAAAGTATAGAAACAAATATATATATATATATATAAAAATTTCATATGAACAGCTAATGAAGTAAATTCACAGACATGTAAATCAATAGCTCTAGCGAGGATGAAAGGAGGAAAAAGATGAAATAAATCAGCCAAAAAAACAAGGCAGGGAAATATTAAAGACGCAGGGTACGAACAAGACATCATATACTGTAGATATAGTTAAATTGACAGCAACACCTCCATGTAGCTCATACTCACTTGCCAAAGTTTGGCATGTTTCTCAGCAATTGCAAACTTTAGTCAGGGAAGAAGAAAAATAAGACAGCGATTGTTAGCCAAGTGTTAAAAGTGAGGGGTACTCCAAACCACAAAGATGTAGGGTGACAATAAACACAACATGCTTTTAGCCAAGTGTTCAAATTAAGAGATAGCCACTCCCACTTTTGATGAATTAGAACTGCACCAAAATAATAACAACTACAAGTAACATTAGTTCATACATGTACACTGACAATGTTATTATAAACAGACTGGTAAGGTTCACCAAATGCACCAGCAAAGTAAAATTCAAACTAAACCCAACACAAAGATTTGCTTTTATACAATTAGTCTAATTTGATTAAGTTATGCCTGTCATCATCATGACATATTTTTGTCCAATGATGACAATAAACCACTTCAGGAACATTCAATCTTAAAACTTTTAATAAGCAATTGTTGGGTTTATTAAGAAATACTTGTATGTACACAACATTAACATGCTCAAACTAAAGCTTGCGTCTACATGTATATAAATCCATGCTGTCTAAAGTAAACAAATGTTAAACTCTTAAGCGAACCACATTGATCAATAACATAATAGCACTATTTGCCTATAAGTTCCAAGTGAGAATTTCATAACATTTGTTCACATGGTTTGTTATCACCATCCTGTTGCAAATCTAGTTCGACCGAGGTTAAATAAAACAAATCGGTACTATATTGAGATTAATTAAACAAATCCATTTGGACTCCAATTCAACTTCATATGAAATTCTACCCGTCTTTAACACTATGCAAAAAAAAAAAGCCAATATACATGCATATGATAGACACATGTACCTAATAATATTGTATTTGGATTCACAGCAAAAACGTTTCTGAGGAGCCAACATAATACCAGACAAATATGTGCTGAATGTAAACACTAAGTGTTCAAAAGGCAATAAAATGTCTGCTTAGCTGCTGTAAACTGTTCAAGATTCCAGAAAACAGTAGAATTTTAAAACAAAGTTGCATGAAAAGATTAAAAGAACTTGTGTTTACATGTCACAATCAGTAAGCCAAAATAGTAAGTAAAGGAAATAGATTTTATTTTACATGTTTTTCAACATAGCAGAAATTTATTATGCCTTTCACGTGATTTTACTTGAAATTATTGTTAGTGGGATTATATAGTGCTGATTATAATAAATATTGGGTCCATCCATCACCAGTTATGGGTGAAATTAGAAATAATACGTACATGATAACCTTCCCTAAACTTCAATAACTGTGGAAAAAAGCAAGGCATGTCACAACAACAACAACTAACTTTTACATGTAATCATTCTTTTTACTACAACAATGCATATAAGAACAATAGCTAGGAACGGTTGCCAAATGCAAGATAAAACAGATGATGACAACAGCAGAGATACATGTAGTCAAATATATTCAAGCCATCCACAAATATGATTTGAAACAAAAGATGGAAATAAGAATTTTGAGCTTGCAGATTGAAAATTTAAAAAATTACATTTTCCACACATGCTAAAATTAATTTAAAATCATTACTTTTCACATTAAAATTTAAACAATTTTGAAACTGAAACAACATCAATGATTCATAAAAAGACAATCTGGTGCAATGAGGCACACAGCATTACATCAGCAAAAATGTATAAATTTATTTATTTATTAAGTAAGCTGACAAAGTGTTTATTTCGATAAATCACTACTATCTTGTCAGATTCTGATTCCTATTTTGAAAACTAAAATATTTAGATACAAGTGTATTTGTAGGGATTAATAGAATTCACTTTAGCAGATGCACATAGGCCCTCCAAATTCCTTAAAAACTCAATTCTAGTCCATAATTCAATGTTTCTCTATTCAAGTACCATAATTCAATATTTCATCAAAATTCAGTTTTAATCGTACATTTCCATTTAAACAGAAAGGGTTAGCGAGTATAAATTCATCTTTTTATCAAAGTGTTATTTATTCAGTTAACTTAATCTACAGGACGTCAGTGGTATTCAACAGTAGTTGCTTCACAATACAACTTTAAAACGTGAAGTGATTTGATAAATGTTCCACAGAAGCTAAGTAAAGAACATGCAGAATGTAAAGTGTACATTCCTTTTAGTTAAGGATAGAGTGTTATAAATATTCCAAACTTTATATCTGTTATCAGCTTCAGTAAAGGCTATATTTTTAAGAAAAATTGAATTAATCAATTAACAAACTAAATTAAAGAATGCAGTGGTCACAAAATGCCTCCTTACCTCTCTTTGGTCTGAATTGAGTTTTAAATGCTCTGAATGTTGTAAAAGTCTATCCTTTCTCCTCCACATGGCATTTTCTCTATTTCTTGACCTGAAAAAATAACAGCCAAAAAATTATGAAGTCATCTCAAGATCAAGAACACGTTAATATACACATGAAATGATTGATTGATTGATTTGTGTTTAATGTCGTGCTAAAGCTATTTCACTTATATGATGCCAGTGTACTTCCAAACAGTGAACAAGTAACCAATCATAATGTGAAGTATTAAATGTAAATGCCCCATTGGAAAATTAATGTTCCTTCATGACTGACAGCATAAATATACTTCACTTAAACTGTCCTCTATAGACGGAGAGCTTCCTGGGTTAGAACATAAAATGTACAGAAATTAGCCCAGTCTATTTGAAATGTACAACCATTTTACTTCATAGGGGAAAAAATGTAAAACTTGTCAAACATTTACTGCACTTTACACTATATAAAATATATATAATTTTTGTTATTTCAGGTCTATTTCTAGTAAATGCAGTTTACAATCTTGCTTTATTTAGAATCAATTTCTTTCTTACTTGGAGTAGATGGGTTCAGAGTTGAGTACAGATGTACTAAGAGCTGGGAAGAAACCTAATTCATGTTTGGCATGATCAAACGTCATAGGTGGCATGTGTGGGCGGGTAGCCACATGGTCGATATATTTTGCTCTCTTCTCCAATGGGGCTTCTACAACAATGAGGACAAAAAAATCAAACTATAACATTGACAACCAAACCAAATTACCTCAAAATAAGAACAGCTAATAGCAAAACATAAATCTGTGAACTGTGTTTGATTGGTATCTAGATAAAAAATACTGTGTAAATAAGACAGTACCCCTCACCCATATTTCCTTACGGCTGTGATCACCAGTATAAATAGAATTTCACCAGTACAAACAGTATTTACATATTGAATCAGATTTTAAAAGTTGTTGTTTGCTAGGATGGACTCTCATTTTTACACTTTATAATGCCAAACCAGCGTTATTAAGGATAAGAACATAGCTTAATTGCTTGAACTTTGTCAGTTAATTCAGTTAGACAAACCATATCCTTTTTTGGGGTCATTTAATATTGGCCAGGTTTTAAGCTTTTACATGAAAATAAAAGCTAGGAAAAGGGAGATAATTCAGTAAACTGCACTTCGCTGGCAGTAAATTTCAATACGGTTGCTAAGGTTTGTTTATTTGTTTGATTGGTGTTTAACATCGTACTCAAAGGTATTTCACCTCTATAACAACGGTGTCCAATTCAAACTGTTCCTTGCCTAATTAAGGTAGAAAACCTGGAGGACCCCTCGTAAAAAACACCCCCACGATTGGCGGAGCCACATTGTGTGACTAACTCATATACCTTAGGGTCGAAATACGGACTCGATCCTGTGAACGGCACATCGAATTAGGATTAGTAAGTGCACATGCTAATCGCTAAGCCACGGCCGCGTGCCAGTGGGTTCCTAAGGCAACTGAGATACATGTATATATTCAGTTCAAAATCTTTAACTTTATATGGTCACATTCTTCAGAAATACTGTAGACAGCTTGGTATCAAATATACACTGTTTAAAGGGCAATTTTCGTATTAAAATCCAAATACGTCAAAATTCAATCAGGTTCAAAACTCTAAACATTGCATGGTAAATTAATTTCTTTTGCTTTAGAGTTCTTCCATGCTCGAGTTATAGTTTTAATGCTAAATAAAAAAGTCATATGGGCAGAAGGACATGATGAGGACAATACATGTTCCCCTAGGCCAATAATTAAACAATTTCTCATAATTAAAAGTCTGTTTGATCGGTGTTCACTTTACAGTTTTATTTGTCATGAGAGATGGCTGTGGACAATAAAGACACATGTTTTTACCATTGGTGTTACCTGGAGGCTGCCACAAAGAGAGATTAAAGCCTAAATACCTGTATCTCTAAAAGTAGTGCATGGAACTAAAGCAGGAGATCTCCCCTCTTCGTATTTATCTTTAAGAGCTTTCAATCGGACTTCAAACACTCTAAGGTAAGGATCTGCCTCTTCCCATAAGGACATGATCTTATTGTCAATGAGTGTTGCAAACATCTGAGTTTCAATAAATGGTGATAAGAAAGGATGATGTGCCGCAGGCTGGTCACTGAGGAATGATGCTTTGTCAAAATTGTGCATTGTCTCACGGTTGTTTAACCAGGATTCCATGTCCTGCGTCGGCTGAATGACAAAGGCCTCATAGTTTCTGAACATATGCACAAAACAATTTAGAAAAATTTCACGACAACAATTATTAAAAGCTAGTTCTTCAAGGTCTCTGTCCGGCATGGCAGTGGGTTCTTTGGGTTCCAGGATGACCTTTTCTGTAACGTTTTTGTTAGTGGCGTCAGTTAAATCTTCCAATGACGTCCATACACCCGTTTTCTTGGCAATAGCTGCAATTCTCGCCCAAGCTTCGCTTTGTTGTAAAATCTGTAATTTATTTGGTGACTGTGGAGTTGTGTTTCCATTATTCACCTTACCAAGTCTAGGGTCGTCTGGGTCGTGGCTTTTTAAGCGTTTATAACGACCCAAAGTTTGAGTATAATTGTAAGTGGACACAGGTTTGTCTAAGACTGGATGGTATTTAGCTATAAGCTGAGACAGCTCATCCATCAACTCCTGTTTATATGGAAAAGGCGGTAAAAACTCTGGGATTTCCACACTGCATGCATCAACATCCACGAAACACATGTTCGCCTGAAACACAAATTATTTACATTTTCTAAATAAAAAATGAAAACATGTGAAGGCTAAGAAAACATTTCCAATTTTCTGACATCGACAAAAGACAACTAAATGTAAAGATATCAAAATTCAGATTTGAAACTGTTAACTAAATCATTCCAATATTTACACGTTATTGCAAATAAAGGGCTAGTCTGACCTCACTGGGTAGTTTAAGTTGTGACCGGTCCTCTTTGCCATGCTGGAGGCCCATTATAAAGGGCACCGGAGCATCCAGGAAGTGATGTAACGATGCTGGTAAGATAGGAACATAAACATGCTGCCAGCTGAATGGAAACATCAAGTTTGTTATACTCTCTGCCACCAACATTAGCCTCTGATAATCTGTGAAAGGGAGATAAATATGATGTGAAGCCATACATTGTACATGTGCTCAAATAAACTCCCCTTTATGTCTAATTACATTCACATTAAAAGTAATAATTTTCACAACATTGCTATCTGAATTAACTATATTTGACGATTGTTTGAATGGATCTTACTATACATCATAGGGATTAGGGTATTTCACTTTTTACTGTGATGCTTTGTACACTTCATACCCTGCCTTAGTTATTATAGTGGACAACAAAGAATACATAACAGAATAGAATGCTCGCTTTCAAAAGACAAATCTTTTATCAGTTTTAGTCTACGCACTACCAACCAACATGTCAGACTTTTTCTCTCTGTTAAGCTGAAACTAAATCAAAACAACATAAATCAATTTTCAAAAATCATTATATAAATAAAGTGGTATTTTCTAGCAAGGGCTAGCTTTAAGCTGTCCCCAAGGTATATATAAAGGCATGAACAGATTTACCAGGTACATGTAGAAGTATGGGAATTACCTGATGAGTAGAGTAACACTTGATGTTCCAGTAAAACTGAAGTGAAAATTTTTATCACATTATCCAATCCTACAATCTTGAAGAGCTCCCAGAGAGAAAAATCAAACATTGGCAACTCAATCATACCTACGGAAAAAAAGGCATGATGTTAACATTGAACTGATCAGAAATTCTGTGGAAATGTACAACATGTTTCTATTAATGTCAAAGACAAAAACAAATATAATCCAGCACCATTTGTTTCATAACTTTTTGAAGGGAAGAAATTAAAACAAAATGAGTTGGAGTAGAAAGAATGTAGATATACATAACACATGATAACGTTATATAATTAAAACCCATGAATCATTTCATGCGAATGTTAAATGTAGATGTGATAATGTTGTATTTCAGAAGCTTTGTTGTATGACCACCAGGCCCAGCACTTCCCATGATGTGAATTGTCGTACCTCACATCAAAATGTTTTGTTCTGATTGGATAAAATCTTGTCCTGTATAAAAAGGGGACATGTTTTCTGTAGATGCTGTATGTTAACAGTAATGTTGAGCATTCATGGAACATGACATTAACTTTGCTCCCTATATTCATTCAAACAGAATTCCAGTCTGCGACAAAAAACATCCATGATGAACTTTTGCATAAAACAATAACTGTCATAATGTTACAACTCTCCTAATGTTCTAAGCTTGGCAACCGATGTTCAACGTAAGCCTATGTTGTGAAAATAAATCATATAATGTACCAATCTCAAACATGCAATGTTTGTATAATATTTTATGTGACTTTATTGCAGCACAATCAAGGATGGCATGCTGGTTTCTCTTAAAGATAGGGTTTTTTTTTGTCTCCTGTACAATACAGCATGATTTCCTCCCTTTATACTGGTATCAATTATTCATATGTCTGGTGCAAAATTTGGTTCAATAAAAAATGTTGTTTTGATGAAGGGAACAAGAGATAGGGAATACTGATGTGAAATCTCTTTGGATATTAAATATTAATAGACATTTTAAAAATATTGCCAATGTTAAAAAAAGATTTTAAAAAAATGAAAGAGAAATAGCGTTGGTAATAAGCAGTGTAGACAGTGCTCATTGTAACCTTAGGGAATCAAATCATTCTGATTTCCATCGAGACAGGATTCCTATTAAGACTGACCTGTCTTCCTGTTACTCACAAAAAAGTTCAATGTAAGGCTGTGTGTTGAATGATTCACTGATTGGTACATGTAGTTTGATTGATTTATTGCTCATTTTTTAACATTAATCTTAGGGATATATCAATTGCATCATGGCATTGTTCTCCGACAGGTAATAGCCAAGCTTTAAACACAACCGTTAAATGTGAAGTGTTCGTTGGAAAGTTAATCTTCATCCAGTGCTAAATAAAGACTGATTGTTTGTACTTGGAATATACTATCCTTTATAGTAGAGTATAGTATAGTAGAGGTATTGTACAGTTTGTCAGTATGTTATGGATCTAAGCACAATTTTACTTGAGGTTTTTGGGGCTCTTTCTGCCTCAAAATGAATCAGTGTTGTTATAACTTTCTGCTATGTCCATACAAGCAAGCGTTTTTTCTGCTTGTATAATTCCAGCCGAAGATAAGCAACCACTGACAACTCAACAGTAGCATTATGCATATCACTATACCAATGGGGTTTGTTTGATTGGGGTTATGTGTTCACCACCCTCAACCACACCCGGAAAATCATACAGCCATACAATTAGAGCCTAAGGGAAATCCTATATCATGGAGAGGAATGTTTTTAATATCCAATAAAAAAATTTATTAAATTTATAAATTAAATTTATTTGTTTCCTTTATTTATTTATTTATTTACTTATTGAAGTCATGCTTTACTATGCACAGGAGGAATATTATTTTGTGGTTGTGTAATTTTGGCTATTTACTGTCGGACTTGCATGACAAAAGTAAACTTATCTTGGGTATAGAGATTCACACTAATCAATAAATTTAAAACTATGTGTATCATGATTAAGGCAGTCACACTTCAACTCACTTGGTCTCTGACAAAAAATTGGAGAGGATGCTCCAAAGAATTTCATACTGCGTCCTGGTGGTGGTAGAGGGACCTCAAACAATATATTAAATATGTTACACTCAAGAGGTAGCTGTGGGGGATTCTCATTAACAATAGTCTCATAAAGCTGGTGTAAAAAATGTCTACAGCAATAGACGAATGGTAACTGTGTGATCAAACACATCGCTTTCGTCACATATAAAGCGTCTTTGTTAATATCATAAAACTTGTCAGCTCGGCTTCTGGGAATTCTCCGCCTCGCAACAACAGGGCTTCTCTCTGGCTCCACATCTAAATGAGAATACAATGTCAGTGACTGATCATTACTCAGTTCAGCTTTATGCATGGCATGCAGAGTCTGCATGGCGGCACATATCTGCATATTTCTGACCTCCTCAAAGAAAACGAATGACGCTCCAAAGACGCGAGAACCATCTTCTTTTGTAATAATGAAACTGTGAAACATAGGTTCCCTGCTGTGGTTCTGGGTACGGAATGATAACCCCTTCGGCAGCGATAACTGAAAATATACAATAAATTTTCTTTTTAAATCACACTGGATTAAATTTTATACAAAAGTTGAACAAATATAGCAAGAATGTTGACAAGGATGGACATGTAATTTTTGGAAGCCAAAATAAAGAACCAGAAATTCAATAACACATTCAATTTAAGCTAAAAAAAAATCCACATTTCCTTTTAACATTAGGACAATTGATTAAATAAGTGAAATTCAATTTTAATCCGAGCTTTAATTTATTTTTTCAAATGACTAAATTTTTTAGTTTCAACAAAATATTCAATATGCAACATCATATCATAATAATTTTATTCAATTTTGGTTTATAAGAAGAATTCAATTAAAGACACTCAAGACAAATGATTTCTTTTAATCCAGGACAAGAGAAATGTATGTATAAAGTTGTTGTTTTATGAACGCTTCAATAAGTATGAACATTTTATCTGCCTTGAAGAAAAACATGAGCGACTGAAGCCTAAGTATGAAACCGGAATATAGCAATAAAATGAAAACATTTAAAGAGAAATTGAAAAACAAATTGTTCCCTGAGGGCAACCGAACTACAGAGATCTATCTGTCTAAATCCAAAAAGTTATGAAAGGTTAAATTTTGTTAAAATGCAGAAAAAAACATGGGATTAATTTTGAGCATCTATAGTGTGTGTTTGTCACAGTGTTTGATGGAGTACATTGTACATGCTACTTTATCTGACAACTCCCAAAGACAATGTGATGAAGACAATTTCATAGTTGTTAAAAAAGAATTTGTGCCCGAGAGGAAACTGATCGGTGAAGTCTATGATGGGTATAGATTCTGGTAATCACTCTCTCTTCACTGATCTGTCTATATCGGCCGTCAGATCTGATAGATCTATTACAGAAGGATCACAAAGATTACAGCACACTGGCAAATAGCCGCTAGTCGTTCCATTTCGTAGAACAAGTTGTCTGTTAGAAATGAATTACAACTCTTTTCTACTCAGACTGTTGGCAGTTGGCCAATCTCAATTACATGTAGATTTCGACAAGGTCTTTGGATTCACAGCTCAAGGACATCAACAGGCAGACAAAACATAAAAATTCTTATTCCGTAAAGTGTTGGCCCACTACATGGAAAGCATACAGTACACTTATAATCCCAGTGGGTGCATGCCACTATTTCCTTATACAGTAATACCATATATTTAATTTCCAGGCCCTTTGCCAATAAACCATCAGACAAATTAGTCAACATGAAACTTACAGTAATACTAAACTATAAGGCACTTTTACAAATCAATTATTAAAAATTTAAAAAAGTGCGTAATACATATATTTTTCAAAAAGTTAGCATTTTGCCACTTTTTAAACTATGAAAGTTTAATTTTAAATGACTTTTAACACAACAGTATAGGTGTGAAAAATAATCACTATGATGCCACAGTTTTAAGAAAGGAAATTTACATCTGAGGATAATATGGAACTCAACTAAATTCTATTTTGGGAAACAACACAAAGAAGAGTAAATTGAAGTAGACTACAATAGTGAGAGAGAGGGGGAGCCCTAGAGTGGAGTGTTTATAGAGTCAGCTGTATCTAAGTTGTACCAGCTTGACTCTTCCTCAGGGAGAAGAATTCACTCAGATTTTCTGTCTCTTGGGCTAAGAGCTTTTCACAATGAAAGCACACTTGTCTAGAAGAGGAGAGTGAAAAATAACCTAAAAATTGTCATTTATTGTCATTACTCTACAATTTATCATTAGCTGAGTTAATTTAGCAAAAGTCATTGAAAGTAAATTCAGCATACAAATTAATGCAGCAAAACTAATTTTGAAGCATACACTAACCAACATTTAACCTTGTGTGATTGAACTCTGCATTATCAATTAAAATCCAAGTCATAATAATTGATTTAAACTTAATTTAGTATCATTGATATGCATTAAAGTTAGTGTTGAAACTAAATTTACTCAATTAAGCATCATGAATTATAGTTAAATTTCGAATCATGCTTTAAAACTAATTATCTTAAACCTTGTGAGTTTGCGTAATAAATAGAACAGAATGAGTTGGCACAATGCCAAGTGTCCTAAAATTCCCAATAAAGGACAGATTTGGTCTAGCAAGGTAATTTTCAGTGTCACCCTACACATCCATCATAATGGGTGTTATTGACGCATTTGCTTATTTTGTTTGTTTATTGAAGAAGCAGACAACAACAAAATGGAGTTACATGTAGACGTTATTTTTTTACATACATGTTACACACCAAACCTATTAAAATATATCAGTAAATGAATTCTGATGGCTTTTTCTGCTGCATGAAACAGAATCAAAACCCCTCGCCCTGACTAACGTCTTGGACTTTGATTAGAATGTTGTAAGCTCTCGTCAGAAGACAGAAAGGACTGTGCCAAGATTTTAAATTACAGGGGCCATACGCTATGAGCTAAAGTTTTTTAATCGAGGTGGACAAGTTTCTACATTTTAGGGCTCAAGCTACATGTAAACGTTTTCACCTAAAATAAAGACGACAGGCACTTGATTATTATTTCTTAAATAAAGTCTGATTTCTAATGCTTTAAATATGGAGATGTATTTAATGCAAATATTCTATTTAAAGTTTTGTGATGCATAAGATCAGAATCACTTGATAAAAGTTCAACATTTGATCTGATTAATGGTAATAATTGTAGCAGGAACAGTTTAAAGGCTGTAACCTGTGACAGTGAAGTTTTTTAATATCACCAGATAATGTATTCAACAAAACTCAACTAAGTGTTCTTTTCCAACATTTCGTTTCTAGTGGACTGCAGTTCAACTTGGTGATCAGTGTACTAGAGGATTTACAGTACTGAGAGTATAAGAAAAGATAATAATAAACCAGAAAAGCTACAGAGTCCGGAGAATCACAAACAGTTAGATATCTGATTTATTTGGACACAGGCCATGAAATGGAGAAGGGCAATTTTCTTTTCCAACCAGTGATTTGACTTTTTTGTTACACAGAAGACATCAACGGATCAAGATATTGTTCCTAATACTCAAAACATATATATCAAATCTTTCTGTGATGCTTGAAAAAATGTATGTAAAATATTGACATACTGCATGAACTACTGGTTTTTTAGGTAGAACCTATCCTCAATTATTTCATTCAGAAGACTTTCCTGTCGGGGGAACGGATTCATTGTTCAGTCGACCTGATAAACAAATACAAATAAACGCATTCATGTTTCTTATTCCACACAAACAATCTATTATTCATCACCATAATCATTTGTCATGCTTTGGCAAGTGTAACTGTCTCAGGGCAATCAGTTTTTATTCTGACCATAGTGTTCACAGTTGATTGATTGATCGTTGATTCATTGGTTGGATGATATATTAATTAGTTCGATTGATTGATTGATGGATTTATTGGTGTTTTACATTGTGCATAAGGGTATTTCACTTATATGACAAGGATGTATTCCAACAATAATTGACACCAGCACAACCAGCATGTAATGTGTTTTCCATAATATTGGAAAGTTAATCTTCCTCCAGTGCTAAGTAAAGACAGCATTGCTACATGTACTCTCCAAACAAATTGCCCTTAGCAAGAGGGCTGATTAATTAATTGATTGATTGATTGATTGATCGATTGATTTGTTTATTGGTTGGTTGGTTAGTTGAATGATTTGATTGATTTATAGACATTGATATTCTGCTCAAGGGTATTTCACTAACATCTTCATGATTGTGGTGTACTCCAAAAGTAAATAGCCACACTAACAAAATCATCAAATATTAAAATGTTTGCTTTTTTGGAAAAATTAATTTTCCTCCAGTTTTAAATTATTGCAGCTTGGTTGTGTTTGGCACTTACTGCCTGCTGTTGACATCAAAAGTTATAGTACAGATACATGTATACGTTTACTATCATATGCACATTCTTAAATATAACTGATTATAACTTATTGGACACTGTTATGAATGTTAAATTAGATCCTGGCAGGGGTTTAAAAGACTTTTCACACTGAGTGAAGTGTACATGTAGTTGCAGATGTTCCCGTTTACTGCTGACAAATGTACAGTTAACAAGGTGTCTGTGACATAATCTTGAATATGTCATATGTACCTAACTTGACCTGAAAATAGTATTTAATTTACACCAAAAGGTTGGTCCATAAATAAAAGCGTGTCTCACTTGGACAAAAGTGATACCTGACTTGGACTAAAATGTTGTCTCATCAAGGGTGTCTCTCAACAGCAAAGGGCCATTTCACTTGGATTAAACGGGTGTTTAATTTGGTACCAACAAGGTTATTTCAGTTACATTTAGGAGCCTGGTTATAAAGATGGTGTTGCCAAGGATTGATTGATTGATTAGTGTTTTACACAGTACTTAAGGGTATTTCACTTTATATATGAGGGCGGTGTATTCCAACATTAATTGACACTAGCATGAATGCAATCGCAAGCAGGGGTAGAAATTTATATACATTTGCAGATCATGTCCGGTAAATATCAGGATTGTCCTGAAACATTTCCCAGAATTTAACATTGTGCTAAATGCCTTGAAGGACAAAAATTGTAAAAATGTCTGCCAAACATTTCAAACCCTGGTCAAGGCCATTTTCTATTGGAGAAATTGGGAGGGGGGGGGGGGGGGG
>JAQQZZ010118588.1:0-14752 GCA_030265115.1 Mopalia vespertina | reverse complement strand
CATCCATCCATCCATCCATCCATCCATCCATCCATCCATCCATCCATCCATCCATCCATCCATCCATCCATCCAACCGCCCATCCGTCCGTCCGTCCATCCATCACCAAATTAACAAGAGCTATTTGCAATCGATTTTTTTAAACGAATTACTGAATCCCCATACACTTTGTCTGAGTCGTAAATTTACTTCCCTTTGCAGCATGTAATTTCAACATATGCTATTGAAAATTTTTATTTTTTAATCCTAAAATTTTCAAGATTGTGTTTTGGGTGGAGACTTTCATTTCCCTAATATAAACAGGTTAAACTGTTTTGGTAATCACAAGCCATACACCATTTAAATTCTGATTAATTGTGAACTACTACACAGATGATCTTTCCTTGAACACAGAAACATTTTTCGTGTGAATTGAATTAATTTAAGTGCGACTCCCGGCAGTGGTTCAGTGGTTAGCGTGCATGCCTACTGTTCCTACGTCGATGTACCGCTCACTGGTTCGAGTCCTCTGCCGTTATCAGGATAGTAAGAGATTTCTTCCAGCTATCTGCCATGTTTAAGTAAAGCATAATACGAAGGGGACAATCCGTTGTCACGCAAGTGAAATACCATTGAGTACGACGTTACACCTCAAACAAACAATAAAAATCATTAACTGAGTGTGTATGGGGAGTTTACCTGTGGTCGGAGCTAGACGCAAGACATTATATATTTTGAATAAATGAAGAGAGAAAAATTTGCTTGCCTCCACCGGCATTATATACATATATAGGCAAAACATCAGAAATACGTCGATAAACACCAATCGAATAAGCAGGGGTGTTACATGAAAAATCAGCACATTATTATAATTGAGAGAAATTATCGTTTGGTGGCAGAAGTAAAAAAATCTCTTACTACACAATTATGTCTTAAAAAGTAAACTTCTATTCCGCGTTGAAATGCATGTATGTAGACATGAAAAGCACATCCTTTCATAATTATATATACATTTATATATTTTAAATAAATGAAGAGACAAATTAGCTTGCCTCCACCGGAATTCGCACCCGGTACGTTTGGGTTACAGGCCCAACACTCTACCAACTGATATCTATTTTAAATAAATCAGTGAAGAGAGAAAAATAAGCTTGCCTCCACCGGAATTCGCACCCGGTACGTTTGGGTTACAGGCCCAACACTCTACCGACTGATATCTATTTTGAATAAATCAGTGAAGAGAGAAAAGTTTTCTTGTCTCCACCGGGATTCGAACCGACTGATATATATATATATATCTAGATATGTCTCTGGGAGTTTATCTATATAGAACATAAGATGATTCATCGATGTTAATTAATCTACTTCTCTGTACCATTGTGATTACTTTTTAAAAATATAGATATAGATTGAATCGTCCCGGTAGTTGTGCAGATGTTGCATATCGTTAATCTTTCCCACAGTTTCTTACCATAATTGCCATATTTGATATGTTAAATTTCACATAAACAAATTAAGTCTGTTACACAACCTAAGCGATGTACGTTTTAATCTCGATGGACTTTCTGTCATTGCATACACGTGAACAACCTATCGCGAGTATGACCGTATTGACCGTCCATCTTCAACATCTTCGTCTGTCGACCATCAGGTATATGAGTAAGTCACACGATGTGGCTCAGACAATCGCGGGGATGTTTTTTTTTACGAGGTTTCCTCGCGGTTTTCCACCATAGTTATGCAAGGAAATGTGTGAAGTGGACAATCCGTCATCATATAAGTGAGATACCCTTGAGTAAGACGTTAAACCCTAATCAAACAATCTTTAACGTCTTAAAATGTCAATCGGTTGTCCTCAAATGTACTGCGCACGGCATCGCGAACGTCGCCATTATGGCATGCATTTTGTTTTCAAATCAAAAGATAAACCGGGTTAATTGTGTAGAGAATTTACATTAGCGATTTGTTTTCGGTTCAGAACAAAAATAACTCCTTATGTCAATTTACTATTCAACAGTCAAATGAAATGCCCTAGATTTATGAAAGTGTGTGGACAGTGTGCATACGCTAGTAAATAAGCTTCCGGTGAAGAAAATGCACGATTTTGGAGCATATTCATACATACATTCCCGGTGGAGGCAAGCAAATTTTTCTCTCTTCATTTATTAAAAATATATCACGGTAAAGCGTAGTGATGATATCGCCTCTACGAGAATCACGCGAGGTTTGGTCGATTGCTTAAAATGCTGGTCAAACATTTAAAAGTGCAGTATCAGTACACCTTAAAACTCATGCGACCAAAGTTCCTAATGGCACATAGAAAGAAGAATGGCTATTTAAAATAGGAAAAAAGAAGAAAATAGTTAAACCCGCCATACTTCAATATCGTCTGATTCACACCAATGTGTGTTGTGCGATATCAGTATAATAAAAATACAACCGTAGCAATATACATGTACATAAGCAATTAGCTCAGCGGAATGTGTCAAGTAGTCATAGTGTGTATAGTTAACAGAGGAGGAACATTGATTTCTCAATACAGTAAACCGGTTACATTTAAGCGTTATGTTTACCGTGTGGCTTTTAGTCTTCATACATAACAACGCCTTCGATTCAGAGGCACACTCTTACACGCTGCATTTAACCCAACCAATCAACTAATCAGTACGGGTTAAACTTCGAGAAATAAACGAAAAAGCATTTCAGGATTTTATTTTGTCTACCCAAACTAATTAGCGTTATGTTTCCAATTAAGGTTTCTCTGCTGCCGCATTACCCCGCTTGTGTTAGTCGAGATGTGCATGAGAAATTTTGCAAGGTAATGATTTTTCGTGACGTTGGTGTTTACACAATCGTCATCACAATGTTGTAAACAAGGAAGAGTCTATCAACTAATTAACCACCCGTTGGCTGACATCACATTCTATAAATTCGCCAGTTTATATGTGCCAAAAGAGTTTACATCCAAACCCACAGAGAATGTAAATTTTCAAGGACTGAACACGACTATTAATACATTACCGCCTAATAATCTACGTACATACAGACCGTTCCTTAATTGATATTATGCGAACGAACGCGTTCGTGGGCAAATAGGGTTTTCTCCGTATATTCAAGGAAGTCGAATTGGAGTTGTGCAATTCTCAAGTTATAATGCTAGCCCACAGTCTCTCCGTATATCCCGCTTAAGTGTGTCGTTTCAATGCCGGTGTTTTCTGGCTCATGCGTCCAGTTCACTCCACATTGAGTATGCCCAATGAGTAAAGGAAACTATCTACACATCATCCCACAAGACATAATCAGAGGACAGAACAGTCACAAGTCTCAAATTAAAATTCTCAAATATCGTTTTGAGCGGTTCCTTTACTCTGAGACCAGTGTGACAACAGGCACCTTCCTCTAAATTCCAGAGCCCGCCTTTGGCTACGCACTTTATTAAAACTAGAATCAATTGGGCGTAAAACACAAAACAAATAATACAGTGATTAGATGGTGTTTAGCGCCGCACTCAAGGGTGTTTCGCTACTATGGTGGTGCTGTATTCCAAACGTTGAACCAAACGTGAATTGTTTTTCTTTAAAATATATCTTACTTCAGTGCGTGAGTAAAAGAGATGCTGGTAGAAGCAAATAAACAACTCAACATTCTGCCCTATATTTGATTCCGAATAAGATTGCATTATTTAACCGAAATCCCTACATTGTTAAAGTGCAACTGAATAACATGCCTAGTTTAAATGACTACAACAGCTTCGTCAAGACAACCATATACATGTTTTACGATTCAAAGACGTGCGTCTAAAATTAATCAAACTAGAATGATGGTTGGGAATTGCAGGTTTTTGGACTATTAAAAAGGATGGAGTAAATAGTTCTCGAAGCGAACACTGTTCACCAATCGGCTGACGCTATTTTGGTTTTTATGCATGTTCTAAGCTATAGCTTTACACGGTAGTTTGGCTTGTAACTGTTTGATAGTATTACTAAATAATAAAACATTGTTGTCAAAATTTCTGGGTTGTTTTTGTTTGTCTTTGTTTGTTTTTATTTTTTTGGGTGGGGGGAGGTATTTATAACGTGTGTGACACAAACGGATTCGAGAAAAATATACGTAAACAAATCAACACTTAATATGCAAAATATGGATTTGTTCCTAGACTATCTAGACTATTATAAAGAGGCACAGGATCTGCAGCCACAGGCGAAATCACACATCATCATGCACACCTGTTAAATTTTTGGTCAGTTATGCTCATTTGTGGTAATGAATAAAGCTAATTGTGTTAAACTATAACAAACAATTATGTTCAATTAAAATATATCACGCCAATTAATATCTTCACGCTAAGAGTTGTGACGTAGCCGTATGGGGTTTGTACAATGACTTCTTCCCCATACGCCTACGTCATTAAGCGTTTGACCAATCAAGTGCGTTAGATTTTTTCACTATTTAAAATCCATTTTTATCGCTAAATTAAATATAAAAAACAAAGACAACATTTCAATTGCTGGAAACATGTTTTTAAAACATGTTTTGTCAGATGAAAATAAGTTTCTATTAATGCTTGTGGACATTAAAACGGCTTTTCGAAACGAAATCTGTTGTCTTCATGGTATTCCCCTGTAATGCCTATTTGTCACTCATGCAAACCACATACAGTGTACCAAAATATCCACACTCTTGTTACTCTAAAATCACATTTCAAATTAATGAATCGGCTATCCAGATCAAAAATTGGCCTCGCCGTAAGTTTATTTCGTTTGTAAGACCGTATGACACGGCCGTCAATGAGAATCGTCAAAACCACATCGGCTGCGGCCATGTCGCGGAGAACCTGATGGACGCCAGCCCGACATGAGCTCTTACAAACGGAAATAAATTGTTTGACATGGATAGTTGATTAATTGAAATGAAATGTGATTAATGTGTAGCAAAACTATGGAATTTTGGTAAACTGTATGTGGTTTGAATGCGTGACAAAATGCGTCTTATATGTTTATTTAATACTTATTTTTGTTATCATTCTTAAATCAATGTGTATCACACATTTTGTCCAAAAAATCTTGTATTTACTAATACTATCAAAAACAAACAAGCCAGGTAATCGTGTCCGTCGGAAGTCTATAGTACATCCAAATCGATAAAGAAAATAGTAATAAAAACGTTGTGAAAGAAGTCTTGATTCCTTTGTTGAGTTATTGGGCTTATTGCAATATTTTTACGCCTTACACAAATATGATAGACACTTGAAGATATTTTTGCTTTGCTTTCAACTTTAAATAAAGGGTAGCTTCTTTGTTTTGAGAAGGCATACCTGTAGATTTGTTAATTATATAAAACACCTGGGTTGGATGATAAATACATTAATTGGATACAGGTATACCACGTGTCGATAGAAATTTTAGTTTCAAATTGACTCAATTTACAATGTCGAGTTAATTGCCTTTTTTATGGATGGGCGGGTGGGGGGGGGGGGGGGGACGGGCGAGGGAGAGGATTACTGAAGATGTTACCCGAACAAGTTATATTTAGCTTTGTACATACATCAACTGCAGGTACTTTTACTAAGCACTTCGTGGATTAACCACGGGTGAATTCCGTGACCTAAGAAGTAATTAAGCAAATTAAGTATTTCCCTTAGAGGACGTATTTCGACTGTGTAAATCGCCATGACCTGAGGAGTTAAGATGGATAACCCAAATAAGCTCGAGTTAACACCTCCTTTCTTAGCAAGGATTTCCAGATTTACACTTCTCAAATAAGATCTAAGTATCGTCCCACCTTCCTGGATGTGCTGGGATGTTAATCTATCAGGATATCACCGATATCAATGAATCCAAAAGGCTTCGGTAGGACGATGCGAAATTCTCAGAGCGTTATGCGCATGCCCAAAATAAGACAAATTCGTGTTTTGAACTGTCGATAGAGGCCAATCCGGATAAACTATTGAAGAACAAACCATGTACCAAGGAATTCAATACCTTATAATATTTGCCACAAATTACCTGAAATGCGAAGTCGTCGTATATTTGCATTACCTCCTGAGAAGATCTTGGATCTTATCTTTGTTAATTTGAAAACACTGCCGCTGAACTGCCATCTTTGGAAGTCAAAACAGAGCACATGGTCATCATAAACCTTTTCTTTGCCAACCGTCCCCGCCGAGCAACCTTTACTGCCCAAAAGCACATTTCGAGCTGCATCTCAACCAGTTATTTTTGACCTTACTGATATTCACATACGAAAATGCGATTGTGGAAACAATGAACGCTATTATAACTGATATTGAAAAAAGAATTATTTCCTATTTCGACAAGCAACATAAGCGAAGGGACCACAGGTTTATCGATCCGGAAGGATATATTCACTTCAACTAGAACGGAAAGTGGTAAATTTTTGTCAAATGACTGTGAACGCTGTCTGAGTTTCTGCTCGAGTATAGGGTTGATAGCGAGCTTCCTGTTGCCCGGGTGCTCTCGGACCTAAGGGGCAACATGAAGCCGATCTATTTGTGATGTCTTTGTGTTACGACCTATGCGAGCTGTTTTTGTTCTATCCTGTCTTTGTTTGTTGTCAGTGGCTTTGAGGGTGGTCTCCTTCACTCATTTGTCAGGCACACCGTCATATGAGGTAAATAACCTTAAACTAAACCACAATCAAGTAAACAAATAATTCTTCGACTATCCAATGACTTGTTAGATCGCTTTATACACGCTATAGGCACAAGGGTTAAAATGGATAGGCGTTGTCTTATGCAGTTGGGCCCCAGTCTTCGGTAAATGGCGTTTTTAGTAACCCACTACATGCAAATTACCAAATGCTAGACAAGAAACATTCAAATGAACGTCTTACTTGTGACGACAGAAGGCATATAGTGTATACTAAAACAGAGCTCCGACAGCTATCGTATAGAAAATTCCGAAGACCAATTCGCAGGACGATGTCATTTGCGTTCAGCTTATGATCTCGTCGGACACCTTGCTTTCAACACAAAGAAAAAATAACATTTTCCGCCTCCATTGAAAGTTAGAAATTCAAAGCTTAGTTTAGTGCAAAAATTATTTTGAAATGCAAATTTTGGCAGTTCTATATAAAAACTTAGAAACTTATTTCTGGAAGCTTCTCTGCATAGAGACTTTGATTTGCTGCATTATAACGGGGACTCTGTGGCATCCATTATTTGTGTAGAGTTCTCATGAGTTTGTTGAAAAGCTTATAACATATGTTATATGAATGATACAGTTTGTCTTTTTATCCAATTTGTTAAAGTTAGAACCAATGAAAAGCAACTGTTATAAGACGGATCGGCCATCCTGTTTAGTTAATACAGTCACGATCTAAAACAAAGTAATATGTTAAAAGAGAAAATAGTTTTTGGGGGGAATAGCAGCTAAAAAATATTTTTTCTTATATTACATTTTACTAAAAATAGAAATATCAGTCTAAAAAAAGCTAAATTTTAAAAGTGCAAAACAAAAACAAACAATTTTTTAGTAGGAGCTTCCACGGCTCCGCACATTTGTGTGGGTGTGAAAACTTAAATACTCGTATTTTCTGATGTGATCTTAAAACCAGGATGTGATGATTTTTTTAACCACGCTGTCATATGAATGAAATAACCTCATGTAGGGCTTACAGCGTAATGCCCCAACCAAGCAAACAGACAAAACAACAGAAGCAAACCTGTTCATATCTAATTGTTGTTGTATCGTTGAAGTACACGACCTCATGAAAGTATGGCGTCAACCACCAATCAATCAAAATATGTTTTGTCTTCTTTTTAGGCTGTCCGATTCAGGAGGATGGCGGCGATCAGACTGCACAAGATTTGGGTGACGACTTGGCGATAATGGAACAAGCCCCTGATGAGAACGTCACTTTAGCAGTTGTGGCTAATCGTCAGGATTGCCATCGCAGCACCGGAGAACTTCGATTAAGGGACGAGGCGATAAATGGCTTCAAATTCAACGAAAAATCCGAAACATCCTCAACGTGCTACCAGACAGATACTTCCACGTGGCATGGTAAGGATGACTAAACATATCAGTAATAAACAGGTCTTTGATCGTATAATAGAATATAGTGATAACTCAAAAAAATGATGAACAATTCATCTTAAATATTTATTTCGGTTTATTTATTTTTAGAGACAGCATTTATAAAAGAAGATATGCAAATTAACTTAAGTATGTTGGGGACAGCAGTCTTTTGGTTAATAATAAGAAAAAATTTCAAACTGTTAAAAGGTAGATTATTTTTGCTTACAAAATGACCTGTATATCGGGACTTATATAAAGATTGTAAAAACATAATAAATAAATAAATACGTGCTTAGTTTATCTTAAAGGATAATATGTTATGCCATATGTACATGTACTTAAACCCCATACATCGTCAAACGTGTCATGATGTCGAATTTAATTTCGGGTTCATTGTCAGTGTACTAGAACACGGCTCTCACATTTTAATCTAAGGCCTGCCATTTAATAATCACAGATAAACCCAAAGACAAAAACCCAAATCTGATTAAAACTAGATGCAAATCGCTTCGTAACTTTGGTAGCTCTGACAAAATATGCAGCAAACGATATCAACATCGGATTTATTACATAGACATCTCAATCGTTTCCCTGCAGTGAGTTTTCACGTATGTAGGTCTGATAAAATGCAGAACGAATCGGCATCGATTTTGCTGCATCTTCAATGCATTCAACTGCTCTTCACAACTAGGTTTTGCCAGTGCCTAGACTCTTTATCTTCATATTGCAAGGGTCACAATGTGCAAGACGACACTTCCACATTACTACCCTTGCCGCCTCTTTCTTATTCTAAGCAAGCCCCAATCTGATTGGGTGCGGTAAAGAGAGGTCATCCGAAAGGAGTTGTTGTAGACTCTAATTAACTCAGGTTCTATCGTCTATGGAGGCGAGGTAAGAAAGGAAGGGAGGCTTAATGCGACGATCTTCTTTTCCGTCTTGCCTCCGGAAGATGATACCCTTTGGGTCTTTGTTATGTGACCTGCGGTCCCATTTGATTAAGACCGTTGCAGTATTACCTTCATAACATTGCGTATAGAACACTTGTTCATAAACCAGGACTGTGCTGTGTAATAATACGCGGTAATTTTTCGTAAAATGTGTATCCGTCATCCGACAATTTACAGCTGTATAAATACACCGGGCCTATATATAGTGGTCATAGCGCTACAAATCAAAGGGCCGCGAAATCCATATCAGGGAAGCGGCCCTAAAACCACAATTTCAAACAAACACATATCAATGCAATTCATGTTTACACTTTATAACAAATTTATTTTTTCTGCAATCAAAATTTTGCTCCATTGTTTTCTAGCCCACATTACACATTAAAACAATTTCAAGCTCCTGGATTGTTCGGTACCTGAGGCGAAGACTTTTGAGCCCCGCCACGAGACTTCTAGGAAGAACGTGATGGAGCGGGTTTATCCCAAAGTTGCGACCTGCGTTGAAAAGCCAGATGGTGCTTGACGGTTACAAAATTATGTGGACCGAAATCCAAGTAGTCATTACCGATGAAAGAGGAGATTAGTAGTCTTCTGTTGAATTCGCTAACTCAGATCACGCGACTGTCGGTGTCATTATCTGCTGATCACTCAAAAATCTGTACTCTCTGACCTTCGTAAACTCTACTTCAACTCTGAGGTACTACTGACAAGATTATCGATGCTTAACAAGGAATTGCGAGATGTTACGAGAAAATAATTCTCCTTGTCACGATTTGCTTAATAGCAGGTGTTCAACTGTAAACATTGACTGTAAACATTTCACATGTACCTACCATAGCAACTTAGGATATGGGTTTCTTTAAAATCTTCAAGGACTATTTATACAAATCATGTTGTCTTAATCCGCTGAATTAAGTCGCTGCATGGTTGTCTCGAGAATTCGCAGAACAGTATTACGTTTTTCAGTTCTTTATTTCGTATCCAATGCAACGGCCGTTTAATTGCTGTCTAAAAACAACTCTATCGGTAAGCAATCAAACAAGATTTTAATTGGACGTTTGAATGTAAATCCTCAAGAATCGGGATATATCACTTACGGGTTCGAGTTCGTCTTTCGGTCTCAAGTACATGTATAAGAATGAGTTACACGATGTGGCTCCGGCGATTGCGGGGTGATTTTTGCGAGGTTTCTTCTCGGTTAAGTAGGGCATAGTGTGAAGTGTACAATCCGTCGTAATATAAGAGAAATAAATTTGAGTACGACGCTAAACGCCCATCAAACAATGAACAAATTAAGCACGTTAGTCGTCCAATCGTTAAAGCAGTTAATCTTTACAGTTACTTCTACGCATCAATTAATTGTCTTTTCGTTTTTTTCCCCAGATTTCAAGATGTTTACCAGTTTCTTTCTGTCCTTCACGTTTGGAATTATTTTACCTGTTCTACAGTTTGTAGTAGGTACGGATAATGCTTTATAATTAATTGAACAAAAACTTGTAAAATAATTCCATTATATATATTTTTAAAAAGCAATCACATTGGCACAGGGATGTCGACTTATTAAAATTGATGAATCATCTCATGTTAAACTCCCAGAGACATGTCTGACACCATAAGCCTAAATTGGTCATAGAAACAAAAATCGAATTTTTGTCAAAGTTAAGTTCAGATGTTTTTGGTAAATAAAGGTTTATTTAGCAGATCGGATTGGTGGCGTGTTTGCTTGGTCTAGTTTCACTGTCATTGTAGTTGATCATATTTAGACAAAGCCACACCTAGCACCAGCATAACGTATCTGCTTACTATGACGGAACAATGTGAAGTGGACAATCCGTCGTCATATTAGTGAAATACCCTTGAGTACGACGGTAAACCCCAATCAAACAAACAAACCAAGGAACCGATCTGCAGAAGGCAAAAATCATCGTATGAACTAAAATAGCCTTCAATACGTTGTTAAGTGAAGGCCAACCATGTAAATCCATACATTGAAACTCAAAACATCCATTGTAAATTTAATTATGAAATATTTGTCAAATTGTAGGTGGTGCATATTTTGGGTCATGCCACGATGGTAACACGTTTTCTATGTTTTTGATATTGGGCGGGATGTTGGATATCGCCGGAGGCAGCACATTCACAGGGCTCGTACAACGCATCATGGAGAAAGAAGAATTGTCACGTGACCCTCAAACTGAGATATCAAAGCGTATATGGAATTTCATTTGTGCAGTGGCTATCATCACTTGGATTGTAATCGGTAATTTCATGTTGTTGCGTTTTTAAAGATAAAATTCAAAATTGCTTCAAAATACAACTTAACGACCTCTGTTATTTTAAACTTGGCTAGAGACAAACTTATTTACTACGGTTCCTACTTTTTTGGTAAAGAGGATTGAATTGATAACATGTTTACCGAATCTATTGACTGTGATATTCTCTTATCACGTGATAGTTGACTTGTGTGTGTGTTTATGGGTAATTTTAGTATGATTACGGTACTGCTTTGTCGCCAATCATTCTACTGAATGAACACGCAAATAATTAAGAGTAAGGATGGCGCTTACGCAACACAATTCTCTAATTCAAAAAAGCAGAAGAACCCAAAAGTGTACACTGTCTAAAACTAAACATCCCTAGTTTCATATCGCTTCTTGGAAGTAGTCTAGGACTTTTCAAAAGTATGCCATTTGATTTGAAAGAGGAGGTATTGTCTCGACCTATAAATCTGTGAATGAATGTAAATCGCATCTTTGAACAAGAGATGGCATTGTCTCGACCTATAAATCTGTGAATACATGTATATCGCATCTTTGAACAAGAGATGGCATTGTCTCGAACTATAAATCTGTGAATACATGTATATCGCATCTTTGAACAAGAGATTATATTGCTGCAACCTATAAATCTGTGAATAAATGTATATCATATTTTTTAACATGAGAATGTATTGCAGCAACCTATAAATCTGTAAATACATGTTTATAGCATCTTTGAACACGAGAACAGATTTCCTTAACCCATATAAATCTGTGAAAACATTTATGTTGCATCTTTGAACAACCCAATAGGGTAGTGAAATTATCCCACATCGAATGCGAACTCTAGCATACATCGTAACGTTGGAATGTATTGAAATGTTTTGTTGCTAATCTGCTTTTTAAAATTTATTGTAGGTGAATTAAAAGTGTACAATTTGATCCATCACGTTAATCCGTTCAGAAAAGGACTTCCTTGTGCCCAAGAAAATGGTCTGGCTTATTATACACAAGTATTTCTCGTTACCAAAATGGCGGCCATTTCGATGGGTCTAAGTCTTGGAATTATATATTTGTTTCTCAGAAAAGAAGGCAGATTTTGTTGGAGAAAATATTCTTTGAGAAAGAAACAGAACGTATAATAAACGATAGCAAACGTATAATGCGATGGGATTATTACTTAAGATCAGTTATGACTGCTGTAAGCTTAGTTATGAGTGACTGAAAGTAAATCCTATATTGACGCTTCCATGCGCCGACCAATCTGATTTTGTTACAAGACAGGCCGCATAGAACTTTGTGTGAAACCTTCCTCTTACGAACCGCCAGTGGTTAAACTGTTTTGAGATTTACATATGCATGTGAACTGAGAATGATGTAAGGCAAGAAAATGTTCTGTTGAACGTATCGATTCCAACTATTGTAAATATTTTGAAAAGATATGTTTATAAATCTCATGAAATTGGACTCATTTTTAAATATATTGGCATACAGAATTGTCGTTCCCTACACTGGCACAAGAATGTCGATTGATTGAAAACGATGAATCGGCTCATGTTCTAGATAAACTCCCAGAGGCAAGTTTCTGAATAGATCTTAATGTCGAGTTGTGTTATGGGTAACCTTCAGACATCTCGAGAGACCATAATGACCATGTACATGGTGTGTAAACTGTGTGATAACTATGTAGCAAAAAAGATATTCCGAACAGCTTTAGAACAAACCAAACCACGAACGGACACTCTATATATTTTGAATAAATGAAGAGAGAAAAATTCTCTATATATATTTACATATTTGTCAATCTGCATTTGACTTAGTACTTGATTACCCTCATATAGACTTGGCCCTCTCGCTGAAGACGATGTTTAGAATATATCCTTGTACCAGAGAGACACCACGAATTTGTTTGATTAGGGTTTAACGTCATACTAAAGGGCATTTCACTTATATGACGACGGGTTGTCTATTTCACACTGTTCTTTGCTACTGTGGAAAACCTGGAGGATATCTCGTAAAAACCACCACCGCGATGGAGGATATCTCGTAAAAACCACCATCGCGATTGCCGGAGCCAAATCGTGTGACTCACTCATATACACGATGGTTGACATACGGGCTAGAACCTGTGAACGGTACAGCGAAGTAGAATTAGTAGGCGGACACGCTAACGACTAAATTACGGCAGCGGTAGAAACTGGTCAGTTTTTCTTTTGATATTTTTGTATTGTCTTGTGATTTTCCTGCCTTTGGTTTGTTTGTTGCCAGTGGCGTCAAGGGTGGTTTCTATCGTGGGCCAATTGCGTCTTAAGTCGACAATATATTATGTGAGTGTTTAAAATGACGAGCCAGCCATTCCAATCGCCTGATTTCAAATAAAATCTCGTTACAATTTTGTATCACGTACATTCTTGTCATCTAACGCGACCTTGGTCAACATGCACGCGTCAGAAATGTTGTTTTATGTATTTTGTACAAACTTACCTGTCCCCAAATTGTTTGACGTGTTTTGTCATGTAGCATATCACACCGGAAACGTGTCGTTCTTAACAACGTGAAGGTTTAGACCAATGACGTAGAAGAAAAACTAGACCCACCACACAGCTCAATCTGGCGGCACAAGCTGGCTTTACTTCCGGTAGGGGCAAGACGACAATGTTGAGCATGACGTTTATAACAAGGCGATAGATTTTTTCGATGCTAAGTTTAGTAGTTGGCGTTTTTTAACTACAAATTAAACTTTTTTTGTCGTAAACATCGATAAAATACTTCGTAGTATTCCATCAAATGTCAAAATATTAAATATTTATTATTATTATTATATAAAATTTAGTAGCATATATGGGTAAGTTTAAATTATATATGGGAAATGCATATTTATTAACCTTTTTTTCAATATTTTTTTTTTAAATATTGTAATTAAGTTTGTAAATTAACGACTAAATTACTACTGATGCAACATGCTCTGTTAAAAGGAACAACTTTCCTTATTTCAAATTTAACCATAATTAGGTTATATTTAAAAATGTTTCCGAAAGAAAACATTGAATGTTGACAAATATTAGGACCGCTATGTTTATTACTAGAGGGATTAGAAAATGTGTTTTTAAACATATCTTTTAGAAAATATAGAATATATAGGTCGGAACATTATGAATGTATATTTTTTTTAAAAGCTTGGATACTCAGGATTACAAACATGTTACCGCGTGGTGCAATTTTGACTTGTTATCTCTCAGAATGTAACACCAAATAAATTTCGTTATTTAACTAAAAAAAAGGTGATTATCCTGTATTTGTTCTGTCTTGTCTTTGTTTGTTGCCAGTGGTGTCAAGGGTGATTTCCTCCACCCATTGGGCTGGCACGTCGTTACTCGTCATATGAGTGAACTAGCCTTAAGTACGGCGTTAGTCCACAATCAAAACCTATTTCAAAATGAAACAAACCGTGTTCGAGAAATAAAGTAAGTTCTATGTAGAATCTGCCTAAAACCAAAGTGTCAAATAGGCATTTTAAGATTTGCAATTAATT
>JAQQZZ010118577.1:0-14752 GCA_030265115.1 Mopalia vespertina | reverse complement strand
AGAATACCAATTTGACAAATTAGTGATTTATACTATGCAGTTTGTCTGTTATATTGAGAACTGATGTAAAGCATTAACAAACAAATCATTTATTATAACGAGTTCCCAGCGACTGTATCAAATAGGGTATCTTAATGGGTCCTTCAAGTCGATCCCCCAGCTAATCTATCTTGACGACCTTAACATATAATATCATAATGACAGCCATTACTTTTATAATACATAGAGAAAATGGTAAAGTATGTTTGCCTGGTATCTGGGCGACCGGTTCTGATTAACAATGTCATCGGAATCTCTTATCCGAAGCTACAGGCTTATTTTAGCACTTGGATTTCAGAGGCGGTCAAACCGACTTACGGTATACACAATTTTGTTCATCGATTGTTAATAAATTGTTCTGTTATACAGAGAGCGTTATACCGAAATTGAACTCAGCTTCTCCAATATGGGCGAGGTTTAAGGACGATATTGACGTAATAACTTCACGATCTGAGAAAACCTGCTACATAATCCACCACGTATACCGTATATATATTTATGTATATAGCTACTCAGAAAAAATGTATAAAATATATATGTAAAAGTTAATTATTTATTGCCCAATGCTGTTATCCATCAATTTGCTAGACCCACTAGTTAGCAAAGTCTCTTAACATTGTATGTTATCGGACATACTTATTATAAAGTAAACACCATAATTACCCAGTTGTTGTCTGTCCGTGAATCCATATCCAGAAAACATTGTCATTATTTCACATTGGAAATGTCAACATCACTCAACATATATCTCCAGTGCTATAAACAATTTTCTAAGAAATTGATCACAAAATAACAGACACAAGCATTCAGATCTGAAGTACTACTTACATCGTAAAACGTCAGTTGGTAATAAATTGGTTTCCTCATCCAGTCCAGCCCTTATTTTGTTCAACAAGGACATCTGGTATCCGTAAACAAAGACTCTACGCTGTTACATAGGAAGAAACGAATACCGCTGATGAGAAATGTTATCATGGAAAATGAACTGCCACAAGTGTTTCGATTTAAGATGGCCGTTTTAAGTAATTGAAAATCTTTAACATTATCATCAGCGCTTTTAATATGTTTTTCCAATAGTTCTTCAATTCCAATATTTAGTTTTATAGAAAAAAAAATGTTGATATGAGAAACGCTCCAAACTTTCTCACCAAGTTCTGTCGTCTTTCTAAGCCCATGGGTTGCCACCGCAGGTGAAGGTGAGTTCCCCGAAACATGGACTCGCATCCTGTATTCAATAAGACTTTGCTGTGGGTCATTATTTCTGTACCAGAGGAAAGCAGTAAAGTAAAAATATTATGACAGCTCATGGAACACAGAACGTGAAACAGGTATGGAAGCTATGATTAATTTGATTGGTCTACACAATCACAAAACAATAGGCAACGTCTGAACGACTACGACATTGGCTACCGCTTATCGTAGAGAATCGAACAGGAATATGACAACATATATCACCACACATACCTGTCCTCGGATATCTACAAGCTAACATTCTACACATTATGAAGTAATAATAACCATCATCACAATGTCAGACCAACCACACAGTTATGATATATCAGCGACTGCTAGAGATCGATCAGTGACATCATCACAAACAGGATCAAAATCAAAACACTCATCACATTCAATTGGGTCAGTCCTTGCATTAAAACGCGCACAGGCCGAGACAGCCAAGGGTGGTGCAGAATTTGCCGTCAAAGAAACGGAATTGAAAAAACGTCAAGCACTTATAAGAGCTGAGCTAGACGGTGAATTAACTTCAAGATCTGAGAGAACCTGCTATACATATTTATATATATATTATATATATTTATACATATATCTCCTCGGAAAAAGTGTATAAAATATGTATGTTAAAGTTAGAGATTTCTTGTCAAATACTATTGTCCATGAAGTTGTTAGACTCAAAGGTAATTAAAAAATATGGTGGCAATTGTATGTAATAAGAGATACTTAATTAAACACAATATAATTAACCAGTTGTTGTCTGTCAGTGAATGTATACAGTAACAACAATGTAATTATTTCACATTGGAAATGTCTATATAATTGAACACATATCTCCACAACTGAAAACAATTTTCTAAGATATTGATCACCAAATAACAGACACAAGCATTCAGATCTGAAGAACTACTTATATCGTAAAACGTCTGTTGGCAATAAATTGGTTTCCTCGTCCAGTCCAACCCTAATTTTGTTCAACAAGGACATCTGGTATCCTTGAACAAAGACGCTAAGCTGTATCGTAGGAAGAAACGAATACCGTTGATGAGAAAATGTTATGATGGAAAAGGAACTGCCACAAGTGTTTCGATTTAAGATGGCTGTTTTATTTAATGGAATACTATTTAAAATTTTCATCAGCACCTTTTATATGTTCTTCCAATAGTTATACAATTCTATTATTCAAGTTTAGAAAAAATGTTGATGTGGTAAACGCTCCAAATGAACAGAAAATTAAACACTGCGCGATATCGTCACTTGAGTAGACATTAAATCCTTCCGTTCACTGCTGTAAAGCCAAGTGTGTGAAAACAAGGGCTATCGACACTACGCAGTTTCTTGTGGTCTAATGGAGGTAATCACAGATATAGTCAACAAGAAAAACTTCATTGGTAACAATGATGGACAAAACGTGTTTTGTCATTTGATGGAAAATTGTAGATAATCGATTTTATTCATAAAAAATATCAGAACGTTAACAGCAAAACATAAAAACGAATTAAAACTTGTGATATCGACCAAAATTACTTGATGCTTATGAAAAGAAATAATTCTGTTAGCGATCGATTTATAATTTTCATGTACACATGCATTCCCTAAATAAACGCAGTGTCGTCCAGCGAGCATCTTAGCTGGATTCATGGTCAAGATTACAAATAGTCGCCTATAACACTAAACGTGGTATTGTAAGCAACAAAATAGGACTTCCGTCTGAATAACTTCAGGATGATAACGAGGACAAGAGCTTTATATGCTTGATTCCTTATGATTTACTGAGTGACATTGCTTGCAGAATAAATACATATTATAAACTATAATTGGGTTGTTTTTGTAAGGTCTGAGTAGTCAGTGAAATAAAGCCTTTACAAACAGTTAATGGGGAGCTATACAACCAACACTATATTGATCTGATCAGTTAATGGGGAGCTAAACAACCAACACCATATTCATCTGATCAGTTAATGGGGAGCTATACAACGAACACCATATTGATCTGATTAGTTAATGGGGAGCTATACAACCAACACCACATTCAGTTAATGGGGAGCTATACAACCAACACCATATTGATCTGATCAGTTAATGGGGAGCTATACAACCAACGCCATATTGATCTGATCAGTCAATGGGAAGCTATACAACCAACACCATATTGATCTGATTAGTTAATACGGAGCTAAACAACCAACACCATATTGATCTGATCAGTTAATGGGGAGCTATACAACCAACACCATATTGATCTGATCAGTTAATGGGGAGCTATACAACCAACACCATATTGATCTGATGGGGAGCTATACAACCAACACCATATTGATCTGATCAGTTAATGGGGAGCTATACCGCTAACACCATATTGATCTGATCAGTTAATGGGGAGCTATACAACCAACGCCATATTGGTCTGATGAGAATCTTTTTTTACAGGTCACCTTCTATCACTGTTTGATGAACAAATTAAACTTTCTGTGATAGAAGAAAGATGGATGGGGATATTAGAATCATTTATCTCAGAAAACAATCTTCTTATGTCTTCCCACAAACCTCAATGTATACAATTAATTCTGATGGCTGAAACTTAATGCGGTGGTAAAAAAATCAAAAAGAGTATTAAAAGCAAGGCTCACATTTTCACCCAAGTCCGCCCATACTGTTTCCGAGTCAATTTTTTCTTGCTTGATATTTGGAGGTGTTTGAGAAGAAATGGTTATTTATAAGCTGAGTACCCCTTTGTGGAGTACGACGTTAAACCCCAATCAAACAATCATACAAACCAATTCAGCCGTCACATGTATCAATAGCATTAACATTCATCCATTAAGTATCAAGATATTTCTCGCACGACGAATTTCAGTGTAAAACGATAGTATTTTTAGTCATGATCACATATGTTATCATGTATCTCTATTAAAAAGGTTAAACAGCCGATGTATTTTCAAGAAAAATTCTTATTGTAAACTTATTTTGGAAAAATGTAACGCCTTTATTCGATCAACCATCAATAGACAGTGATGACCAGACGAAAAAAGTAAGACTTTATGGATTTTCAACTTCTGGGTTTGTTCATATGCTTAAAATCCATAAAGTCTTACTTCTTATGTTATCATCCCAGCTTCTAAATGTCGCTAAAACAAGTTATAATAATTTTCCCCATATATAAACTTATAAACCTTCAGATCTGATTTCTGGTGTTTGAACAAGCCATTGCCTTACGTTAGCAGCACACACAAAAAACACAATCTGACGAAGGTTCTGAAGGTTTGAGTGTGTCTTGTTATTATTCAGTTCGGTAATTAAGGGATATTCAAAATAACCGTTTACTATCGATTGCAATAAATGATGTGTGGAGATATTTCGCTCCAATGAATCACTATTTAGCCTGTGTGAGAATGAGGTTTGAGTATATCAAAGTAGTACGTTTTTGTGGTAGAATAATACTGAAAGACATGTTAACAATGAACCACCCGTGTACTAGAGCTATAACCTGCTCCCGTCAGAGATACAATAAAATGGAGCTATCTTTAAAACAGTTCATGGTGGAATGTTTTCGATGGTGGTAAATGGTTTATACAAAATTTCCATTGGTATAAATGCTCTAATACTCCCGAAATACTCACAGCTCCTAATTTGCTATTGTTTTAATTGATTTTGCGGTATTCAAATTCCAAATTCAGCTATTTTAGTTAAAAGGGTAACTTTATTTTCCCGGTATGTTGTTAGACGAGTATGTAAGAAATGCACTAAAAGGTATCCACTTTCATTACTAGGCATTAATCTTAATCAAAGCTGGAATACGGAGCCGTAAAAGTGACATGCAAACAAATATTGCTGATCAGTAACTTGTTATTAGCCTTCAGCAATAAGGCTACTTGTCCGTTTTAAATCGCAATCCGTGTTCTTTAGAAAGTGACTATTAAATCGATATCTGAGTAAAGATGAACAAATTGCTTGTCGCTGATTATCTAAGAGACTGTGCATTTTTACTGAATTCTATTTTCCAGACAATTTCATGTGACTGCTTCTTTGGGAAAGATCGTCTTATTGCATGGCAGGATCGTCAGGGAAAGAAACAACCACGGCGGTGATCCTGAACAATACAGAGATAAATCCTCTCCGATATCTTGTGGTTGAATAACTCGCCTGCCTCATACTGAACCGTATACGGAGGGTTGTGGTCGTTATCATATGAACTGTACCCACTACTAATTGATGTTTAGTTCTCTATGAGTAAGTATTGAGTCCTGGTTATGACAATAAAGGTTACCAGTATAAACACTTCACGTGGGATATTGACAATATACACAAAATATAAAACTTGACAAGTTCACTGAACCATTGACCCGCCATATTGTCTTATTGAACCACCCATCAGGTTATGGTCAGTGTTTTAGAGAATGAGTCATCAGAGCGGATTCTCTTTAATCGTCATCAAGATAACATCTTCACATTTTATCATCATCAAAACCAGCCTGAGAATGTTTGTAAATATATTTATGTAATATGGAATGTAAGGAATTAATTTTCTGATGATATAGCGTATCATGTTATTAAACTGGACGTAAATTCAAAATGGAAAATACCTTGACAAATGCATGTAGGAGGAATTGTTTTTTCTTATTCCATTCAACGACAATTATGTACAAGCAAGAAGCATCGACTAAAACAAATCCCTTTGGCCAAATGGAGAAATCAGATATAAAACAAATTAGATCCTCTAATGACAATACCTAATGTGTTCATTTTATATAAAAGATGAGACAATTCAGAGAGTTGGCAGGAAAATACAAGAGATCATCCGGGTCTTACAGTTTGAATAACAACAAAAGGCTGCGATATCGACCAAAAGCATAATGTAGACATCAGCTATTGTCTCAAGAAAATCAAATTTGTGTTAATCTTCCAAGTCAGAGATCGATTTATAATTCCATGTCAAACAATAGCAATACACCAACAAAACCCATCACATTATTAAATGCGTTTCCCAGATTCGATTAAATTCTATAAAATAAATATACACTGATTCTCCTCGTCTCCATTCTGCCACTGAACTGGATCTAGAGTTCATATGTATAAGGTGATTTTTTCTCCATGTCCATTGTCTGGCTGTCTCCTGTTGCTCTATTTAATTCTCCATCTTTGTAGAATAAATGGCCTGCGTCTTCTTAAAGATATTAACTTCTATTGAGGCAGAAACTTGATTGAAATGAGGTATAAGTTTCCTTATTGTTCCAACTAAATATCAGGCAAGTCACTGCCATACTTGTAACATAGCTTGTGCTTCATGACAACGACCAACCAAAACGGATACAAATGTCTGGCGATCCAGTAACATCAGAGCATGGTAGTGTACTGGATTATCAGTTATCTAATGGCCAAATCTATGAAATATAATGCATACAGACATTGAACATGACAATATTATGGCGAACATTTTAACCACATAATAAACGTGTCGAAACAGTAACAGAATCTCTTTGGATCCAGCTTGTTAGTTTGTTTAGGGTTTAACGCCATACTTAAAGTAATTTCACCCACATGACGGCGTGCCAGCCCAACGCGTGAAGGAATCCATTATCGACACCACCGGCAACAAACAAAGACAAAATGGGATAAAAACAGAGCAATCACGGGACAAACAGATCGGCTTCATGTTGCCCCATAACTCTTAAAGTACCAATTAAGTATAGAGTTTTGTGAAAGATGAAGACAAAGTATCCTGTTGTCGATCATCTATCCATATGCCAGACTTATTGCCAGTTCATGTCCAAGAGTTATAACAGTTGGGCTAGCTTTATAACGTAGTTTATCCTGGATAATGGCCAATACTGGTTGACGTTTTTAGGTTGGTGTTAATTATGAGGAATTCTCACGGTGATAAAAATGCTCCAATAATTTACTGAGGTCACCGTCCTGTGGGTTTTATGAATGGAATTGTTGAGAATTGCCGGGAGTTATATTGGTATGGCTTTATTGGTTTCAACGTATAGACATTCAACAAGATATATTTTCGCCAACATTTTAAAAATAATTCAGCGTAACCTCATATATTAGAAAGTTCTGTGATTCTTCGATTAACAATATTGAAAAGGGTCTGATGTATTGATCGGAAGACAAAATCTTGCTTATACGTTGTATTGTAGTCCCAAACTCCCAGTTGATCCAAACTTAAGATTATTGAACGCTGGAGTTCCACACTATTCGCTAAAAACCGTCACAATAAACTATCTTCAGGATTGTTTATATGCCCTTTTAAAGATATTTGTGCTTCACATTTACATAAAATAACAGAATATCAATTGGTTAAATATTTAACACAGAAACTTTATGTGAAATCGTTAAATCGGCACAAAGATTTCTCGGACGTGTGTTTGTCAGGCGCATTTGTAAAGATGACAATACCTATATAGACCATGTCCTCAGAGATCAAGGCCCTAGTCTCTGTTTATACATATGCTGCAATTTTATAATATATTAAGTAATTGAGCTGCTCATTGCTAGTGTTTATACTTTGATCTTTGCATCTTTACGGATTCAGTGAGTGTCACGGATTATATTATTTTCCAAACAAATGTCTCGCAATTAAGAGAGAACATTTCTTACTGGCTTCCCCACTGTGACATATTTTATTTAAGCTAACATATAAAACATGTTTTTGTATGAAGCGAATACAGGACTGTGTAACAATGTACTTCACCGAACGTAAGTGAAATACACGAGATCGGTTCAATTACTATTTGGCGATTTTCATATAACAACATTAAAACACAAAGATTTTTAACAGGTTCTAATAAACCACACATTGAGTGTGGAGTTTCTATTGTTTTACTTGGAGGTGAAGACAAACTAAAATGAGAGCCCGGTATAAAGATGTATTCTTGGTTGACACATGTGTTAAAAGGAAGACCAGTTTGACAAATTGGTGATTTATGTAATGCCCATTGATTAAAACGAGTTCCCAGCGACTGTATCAAATCGGGTGCCTTATGGGTCCTTCTGCTGAATCCCTCAGCTTACCTATCTGAACTTAACGACTATGACATATCATGCCATAATGACAGTTACTTTAAGGTCAAGAAAAACAAAACTGTTCTTATGAGGCCGGTGTACAGATGTATACCTCAGAGATGCATGTGTTATAAAGAATACCAATTTGACAAATTAGTGATTTATACTATGCAGTTTGTCTGTTATATTGAGAACTGATGTAAAGCATTAAAAATATCATTTAATATAACGAGTTCCCAGCGACTGTATCAAATAGGGTATCTTAATGGGCCCTTAAAAATCCCCCAGGTATATTTCCGAGCTTAAAGACCGTGACATATAATCCACCACGTATACCGTATATATATTTGTACATACAGCTCCTCGGAATAAGAGTTTAAAATATGTATGTAAAAGTTAGAGAGTTCCTGTCCAATACTTTTGTCCATGAAGTTGTTAGACTCAGAGATAATAAAAACATATCGTAGCAATTGTATGTAATAAGAGATACTTAATTAAACACCATAATTACCCAGTTGTTGTCTGTCATTGAATCCATACAGTGACAACATTGCAAGTATTTCACATTGGAAATGTCTATATCACTCGCACACATATCTCCACAGCTGAAAACAATTTTCAATATTTATCAACAAATAACAGACACAAGCATTCAGATCTGAAGAACTACTTATATCGTAAAACGTCAGTTGGCAATAAATTGGTTTCCTCGTCCAGTCCAATCCTAATTTTGTTCAACAAGGATATCTGGTATCCGTAAACAAAGACGCTAGGCTGTAACTTAGGGAGAAACGAATACCGCTGATGAGAAATGATGGAAAATCAACTGCCACAAGTGTTTCGATTTATGATAGATGTTTTTTTAACGGAAAATTATTTAACATTTTCATCAGCACTTTTAATATGTTCTTCCAATAGTTATACAATTCTGTTATTTAAGTTTAGAAAAAATGTTGATGTGGCATACACTCCAAATGAACAGAAAATTAAACACTGCGCGATATCGTCACTTGAGTAGACATATATAAGTCCTTCCATATATTTAAAATGATGTATTATAACGACCTGACAACAAATGTATTGATTTTCCCCTGATCATAACTTCTTGTACGTCAGATTCAGAAGTGACGTTAATCGTATTTTGTGAATAACTTTCATTCATACATTTTTAATCATCCCATGATGATGTCGATACACACATTTCCTGACAAGAACAAAATGCTGTGTGTTCTGGTGATTTGGTGTTCTGAGCTAGAAGCTGATTTTTAAGTTGATTAATTTTAGATGTTTAATCAAATGTTGATAGGTGAATGTTTCTCTGCTCCTCTGATTCCTCTGTCCACTGAACCATATTGTCTTATTTAACCACTCACCACGTTATGGTCGGTGTTCCTAAATCTTTAGAGAATGAGTCATCAGAGCGGATTCTCTTTAATCGTCATCAAGATAACATCTGAACCAAGTCACCAGGAGACTATACACTCCAGGTGCTGTCAATGTTACCAGTCACGACGTTTTGCTCGCGGCTTAACTCTTAACCGATATGTGTAATTAAATGTTAACTGGTTTTATTGATATAATATTCTAGAGCTGTCATTAAGAGACTATACATTCCAGGTGCTGTCAATGTTACCAGTCACGACGTTTTGCTCTCGGCTTAACACTTAACCGATATGTGTAATTAAATGTTAACTGGTTTTATTGATATAATATTCTAGAGCTGTCATTAAGAGACTATATATTCCAGGTGCTGTCAATGTTACCAGTCACGACCTTTTGCGCGCAGCCTTACACTTTATGTGTAATAAAAAACGTTGACTAGTTTTATTGATATCATATAATAGAACAATTTTCCTGTGTCTATTGGACCGATTTTAAGTGAAGGTTTATTATATCCAAGGAAGCGGTGATGCTCAATAAGAGATTGTAGCGAGATGAAAACAAATTTAGTTTGAAAAAAGAACGTGGTCAACCAATCCGTTTGGGATTATAAATCAGATATTAAAAAACCAGTTTGATGAGCCACTGTTAAACAGAATTCTGAAGTTTATTGAACTTAAATTCCGCGTCAAAAAGACAACTTTAGTTAATTGTGTTCACTGCAAACATGAACACATGTTATATAAGTGTTTGTTCTTTGGACGGAGACAGGTATACAGCAACGTCACCTACTATAAGTTCTATATAAACTGAATTATTATTTGTTTGGCTCTATTAGCGAATAAATATCTCAAGGACATAACTGTATTAACGTTACCACGCCGTTGTATAATAAAACAGAGCCAGAAAAACCCGTAGTCTCAATTAACCCCTACTCAATCCAAGCTATATGTATAAGCAAACACAGTTTGTGTACGGGTTTCATGGTATAGGTACATGTACGCTGGTAATGGCTGAAACTACATTTTGATCAATTGGATTTTTCGCATTTTAGTATTTTTCTTAGGTGGTTTTACACAATATGTCCCATAATAACATTTGCCAGTTTGTATTCAGTGGATATTATTATATTATTGATAGATTTTAATCTCATAATGGTTATTGTCTGTTTAAAGTGAGATTCCGGTCGTAGTCATATCGTTATCTATCACTCCAAGTACATTGTTTTACCGTCAGCTTGGGACATTCTTCATGTTACGTTAGTCTTAGTATATACCACTGTCATATAAACAAAATACTCAGTGGACACTGTGTTAATCGCCAATCAATCAAATAAATCAAGTTCACTCAGAATTATTTTATTGAATGAGTCAGGCAATACTTTCGATCAAAATACTGCAGCAAGTGGATTTGTTTGATAGATTAAGTGTAATTGTTCGCGAACACATCATCTGGAGATGTTCTCATTCGGGTACGGGTTAATGTAACAAGAATATTACAGAATAATGGAAATTTTACCAGGTGAGTTGTTAAGATTAGTGTAATCTCTGATTATCTCAACATTGGGTCTCACCTGTTAACATGGGGAGTTGTTAAGGTTAGTGTAATCTCTGATTAGCCCACCATTTGCTCTCACCTGTTAACATGGGGAGTTGTTAAGGTAAGTGTAGTCTCTAATTAGCCCACCATTGGCTCTCACCTGTTAACATGGTGAGTTGTTAAGGCTAGTGTAGTCTCTGATTAGCCCACCATTGGCTCTCATCTGTCAACATATCTAAAATAACCTGGTGGTTTTCTAACAGTATTTGGAAAGTTGTCCATACCAACCAATGTACCATTTTCTAAACCAAATTTTGCCAAATAAGAACTAGCACAGAACGGTATAAGCCTTCAGCAATAAGGCTACGTGTCCGTTTTCAATCGCAATCCGTTTTCATTATCAAGTGACTATTAAATCGATATCTGAATAAAGATGAACAAATTGCATGTCGCTGATTATCCAAAAAAACTGTGGATGTTTATTGAATTCTATTTTCCAGACAATTACATGTGACTGCTGCTTTGGGAAAGGTCGTCTTATTGTATGGCAGGGTCGTCAGGCACATCAAGGAAAGAAACAACCACGGCGGTGATCCTGAACAATACAGCGATAAATCCTTTCCGATATCTTGTGATTGAATAACTCGCCTGCCTCATACTGAACCGTATACGGAGGGTTGTGGTCGTTATCATATGAACTTTACCCACTACTAATTGATGTTTAGTTCTCTATGAGTAAGTATTGATTCCTGCCTCTGACAATAAAGGTTGTCAGTATAAACACTTCGCGTGGGATGTTGAAGGTATATACAGAATATAGAACTTGCACCAGGTACATGAGTCTGAAAGCCCCCCAAAAAACAGTAGGATATTGTTTTTATATATATTGATGTAATATTGAAAGTAAGGAATGTATTTTCTGATGATATAGCCTATCATGTTATTAAACTGGGCGGAAATTCAAAACGGAACAAACCTTGACAAATGCGTGTAGGAGGAATTGTTTCCTTCATTCCATTCAACGACAATTATGTACAAAGAAGAAACATCGACTAGAACAAATTCCGATATAAAAATCAGAAATCAGATATAAAACAAATAAGATACTCTAATAACAATACCTAATGTGTTCTTTTACTTAAAAAGAAAACAAGTCAGAGAGTTGCCAGGACAATACCAGAGATCACCCGGGTCTTACAGTTTTAATAACAAAAAAGGCTGCGATATCGAACAAAAGCACAACGCAGTTATCAGCTATTGTTACCAAGAAAATCGAATTGGTGATAATGTTCCAAGTCAGAGATCAATATATAATTCCATCTCAAACAATAGCAATAGACCAACAAAACCCAACACATTATCAAGTGCATTTCCCAGATTCGATTAAGTTCTACCAAATATCTCTAGATTGACTGTTTCTCCATGTCCATTGTTTGGCTGTCTCCTGTTGCTCTATTTAATTCTCCATCTTTGTAGAATAAATGGCCTGTCGTCTTAAAAATATTAACTTCTATTGAGGCAGAAACTTGATTGGAATGAGGAAAGTTTTCAAATTACTCCAACTAAATATCAGACAAGTCACTGCCATACTTGTAACATAGTTTGTGCTTCATGACAACGACCAACCAAAACGGATACAAATGTATGGCGATCCAGTAACATCAGAGCATGGTAGTGTACTGGATTATCAGTCATCTAATGGCCAAATCTATAGAATATAATGCATACTGACATTGAGCATGACAATATTATGGCCAACATGTTTACGACATAATAAACGTGTCGGAATAGTAACAGAATATCTTTGGATCCAGTTTGTTTCTTTGTTTGGGGTTAAACACCGTATTTAAGGTTATTTCACTCACATGACGACGTATCAGCCCAACGGGTGAATGAAACCAGATAAATACAAAGTAATCACATGACGTTATACAAAGACCTCATATTGCCCCTTAGCTCTTATAGTATCAGGGCAACAGGAAGCTCCCTCCAATCTCCCGCCTTTGGATCCAGGAAAGCGCATGTTAAAATTACATCCCATTCTGAACAACAGTACTGACCGTTTGACTTCTGTTGTTTTATCGTGTAGTAATCCAACATATTTCCATCTGATTGGAATTATTGTGAAACACCGATTAAGCACATGTGATTTTAGCGTGTGTTTATCAAAGTGTCGAGTTTTGTGAAAGATCAAGACAAAGTGGCTTGTTGTCGATCATCTATATCCATATGCTAGACTTATCTATCTATATGTTATTGCCAGTTCGTGTCCAATAGTTACAACAGTTGAGCTAGCTTCATAACATAGTATATCCTGAAAAGTGGCCAATAATGGTTGACGTGTTAAGATTGGTGTTAATTATGAGGAATTCTCACGGTGATAAAATTGTTACAATAATTTACTGAGTTCACTATCTGTTGGTTTTATGAATTGAATGGTCGAGAATTGCCAGGAGTTAATGAGTTTATTGGTTTCAACGTATAGACAATCCACAAGCTATATAATAGCCAATATTTTAACTATAATTCAGCGTAATCTCATGTATTAGAAAGTTCTGTGAATTCCCCTCTCCTTCGATTTACAATATTGAAAAGTGCTGTGTTCTGATGTATTGATCGGAATAAAAAAAATCTTACATATATATTCTATTGTAATCCCAAACTCCCAGTTGATCCAAACTTCAACATTATTGAAGACTGTAATCCCAAACTCCCATCTGATCCAAACTTCAACATTATTGAAGGCTGTAGTTCAACGATGAATTATCTAGATGATTATTTATATGCCCTTGTTAAATATATTTATGCGTATAGAACCAAAAAGACCTGCGTCACATTTACATCAACTATCAGAATATCAATTGGTTAAATATTTAACACAGGGTTGTCTTTGAAGATCGTCGAGGACGGGTTAATTGTTTATTCTGTCTTGGTACACATTTGGTTAATAGATGATGTGTTATTTAATAGTGAGACTAACAGGATACATGTTCAATCACTGTGGATAAATCAAGTAAATCTCACACAGCATTCATCATCATCAGAAATGTATTTATTTCATCGGGCGGTCCGGAGGGAGCTTCATTCCCCCTGGTGCTCTCAGAGCTAACGACATGTTAATGGCCGACAGACACTTTATGTGAAACAGTTAAATCGGCACAAAGATTTCTCGGACGTGTGTTTGTTAGGCGCATTTGTAACGATGACAATACCTATATAGACCATGTCCTCAAAGACCAAGGCCCTAGTCTCTTTTTACATCTGCTGCAATTTTATAATATATTAAGTAATTGAGCTGCACATTGCTAGTGTTTATACATTGAAAATCAGTGAGTGCCACAGATAATGTTATTTTCCAAATTTGTCGCAATTAAGAGAAAGCATTTCTTACTGGCTTCCCCACTGGGACATATTTTATTTAAGCTAACATATTAAATATATTTTTGTATGAAGCGAACACAGGACTGTGTAACAATGTAAGTAGTATAGAATGCGTATCTCAGGTCGCATGGATTAGTACATAATAAGGAAGGCTTCAACGTTATTATGTAGTAAT